>JAQFVV010007267.1:0-117705 GCA_028023455.1 Epiperipatus broadwayi | reverse complement strand
TGACACTACAAATACAAAACATTGAAGTTATACTATCATTATGAAACACTGTTTGGAAAACAGTAATTTGGAAAAAAAAGCTCTATATGGAACAAAATTTTATGAAGAATATTTATTCATCAGATGTCATTAAAAAAACCTTAAATAGACAAGAAAATGTACCATTAAAAACAAGTATCGGTACCATAGTATATAATATCATTAAAAAACAAATATCAATACGGTAGTATATACACAAATACAAAAAATTGCAGCAATATTAAGAAAAATCTGCAATCAGTAAAACATCATAATACTCTTCTAGAGCCGTACCATTTACAAAACCTAAACTTGAAATGCTGAAAAGTGAAAACTGCTTCTATGAAATACCATGTGAATGTGGAAGAGAGTATATTGGTGAAAACAGTCACCCATTGAAAATGATTGCAATAGAACAAACTATGATTAGAAGACAGAAAAGAAATGTGTTTAAGGTAGCAGATTATGTATGTACCAATGAACATATGTTCAATTGGAAAATTACAAAGATATTGGATAGAGAGGGAAAAATATAAAGAACAATATTCAAAAAAGTTGCCGAAATGACTATGGCAATTAACCACATAACTCAACCTAGCACAATTATACATAATGTATGGAAACCACTATTCAACATTGATCTTGGGAAATAGTGTAGGAATCAACAGGAAATTCATAGATAAGCATACAAAATTTCTATTGGCTGTTGCCATTAGCAACATGTTTCAGTTGGTTAGAGTTTTACCTTAAAATCCAATATTTAAACATCTAAGGGCCCAAGTTTGGTTCCTTTCCTAGTATTGTCACTGGTCAGGCCAAAGACATCTGAAGAAGAGAGGATAATAGCTCTCAAAACGATGTGTGCATAATATAACCTGTGTGCTACTACTAACATTTGAATGTAATTTAGAAATTTAAATAAAAGTTAATTTTTTCTAATGACTTTAACATTTAATATTAGATGAAGGAAATAGTCTAACAAATAATTACAACTAAAATACCACCATCACTAACCTTCAGGAAAACATGATGTATTTTATAATTAATGAGTGGTCCACTAGTATGCAGCTAAAGAGAAGTTTGAGCTTTTGAGTTGATGTATTAATATAAGATAAACATTTTCGAAAGCTTATGCCTTCATAAACATCGATGAGCTAAAACCATGATGTAGTGGAATAGTATATTGTGATTACAGAGGTGGTAATATAAACATAAATTTGTGTAAAATTGTTGAACGTTAATTAGAGTTATAATGTCCATTTTTTTTAAGAAAAGAGCGGATGAGACTTCGTGGTTAATAATTTGGATTGAGTGAGCTATAAAGTATGCTTCTCTTATATTTGTCCGTGAGTTGTTTCTCTCTATATATGCTGAATAATTGTTGTGGTTGTTATGGATACGTGTAAATTGTATTACTGTGTATAATTTTAATGTATTGAAGCAAAATACCCTTAAAAATGGACGTTGCATATTGTCTTTATTTTAAATATTTTAATTTAAAAGTGAATTGCTTATACATTATTATAAATTTACAGAAGAATCATAGATCAGAGAATAATATTTAATATGGAAAAAATTACAAGAATAACATATAAAAATTTGACACTGAAATAAAACTTTCCATAAAGTTTCAAATTTTAAATAGATTTATAGAAATAGATTGAAATATTAGAAAACTTAATAGGAATTCTCTACGTATTTATATAAATAATTTTTAATGAGGTGAAATGTCATTTAAAAAGAGACAATGTATGTTGAAATCATTTATAGCAAAATATTTATCTGAAAATTATTCATAGATATACATTCACAATTCAAATTTTAATTTTACACACACACACATATATATATAAAGAGGAAGACAAAGAGATATGATGCTCACACTTTTCTGTTTCTTGCATTTTAACAAATTTTGTATTCCTCATTAACATAGAATCATACTTGTTCTGGTTTGAGAAGGAAACAAATCACATTTAGTAATGAAGACAATTGAGTGGTCTAAAAAGTAAATACAAATTATATAATTATGTTTAATTATTTTTTACAATAAATACTTTGTATGTGCTATAAATTTTGAACATATTATTTACTTACCTGATGGCTTGCGTAATACATTATTATTTCAAAATGTTTCAAAACAAAAACAATAGAAAGTATTACTTTTTCAGGAGTCATTCTTTGATCTAAAATTATAAAATAAAATAAGTAAATAAATAAAATAAAGCTTTCTTTTGAATAGTCCTCTACAAATCAAAAACTGCAATTGTTGTTTTATTTAAACCTAAGTTGTAAAAAATCATATTAAATTCATTTTTATAAATAATCAAAACTAAATTGGAAAAAAAAATACAGATTTGAAAGTTTGAAAATGTGTATAAAATTACATTAATAAACTCATATAAATTCAATAACAATGGAAAATATATAATCAAAACTTTCGAACTATTTATTTCACTCAGCAACCGGGTAAATGGTTCAAGTTTTTGTATCAATTATTAGTGAATGTCAGTTATGTTTAGTAATAGAACATACTAATATTTTAAGTATGGATAGTTGATAGACCCCATGAAAAATTATTTATATTTATTGAAAGCTTTTTGAGTGGTAAGTGTCTGTAATTTAATAGATTACAAAATTTGGCTACGAGTACAAAAAACAAAAACAAAAAAAAACTCGCAATGTAAACAGCTAAACAAAGAGGAAACGTTAATAATAAATACTTTTTTGAAATGTACTTTATAAATATAAATTCATAAATAATGTCTAATTGCACTAAATTGCAGGCAATGGTAGGCTAAGTACAAATTGAAGTATTAATTGGTTGAGCGCTTTTGAGAAGTTTTTTTTTCTTATAATCATAAGAAATTGGTTTTAAACCACTAAACATCACATGATCACTATCTCATACTAGCACAATAATTGTTATTAAACAATTCAAAACAAAACAACACTCTCCATATAGTAGTGCCATCTTGTGCTAACAAGAGCAATCAATGGATGCCAGAAGGCTTGTGCATAAAATCCCTATCTAATGCCTACTAAGGCCACAAGCCAGAAACTAGTCTGGGGATATTGGATGAGTAGGCATTAGATAGGGATTTTATGCACAAGCCTTCTGGCATCCATTGATTGCTCTTGTTAGCACAAGATGGCACTACTATATGGAGAGTGTTGTTTTGTTTTGAATTGTTTAATAACAAATTGGTTGTGTGATCAAGGTGGAATATGTATGTGACAAATATTTAAATATACGCAAAGTGGATTAGAAACACTATTTTTGGAGAAGAAAAAGCATGCTTCATTTAGATTTATAAAGTAAGTGTGTTAGCTATAATTCATGCTTCTTTGATATTATGTTTAGAGAATGTCATTCCATGCATGCATGGAAGCAGAAAACGGTTCAAACATACGGCCAGTGAACACTTAGTATTATAAAAAGATGGAATTATATTTGGGTTTATTAAAGGCTCTTTTGAATAAGTAACAGTGCTGAAAAAAAGGAGTGAAGGGAGGTGTTGGATTTGCCATAGTATATAGCACTACAACCAGTTTGAGGGCATGTGATCTTGTACACTGTGTGAGAGTCTGATTAGAAAGTAGGTTGTATTTTGAATTATTAATTAATTTATTAGTTCAAGTGATGGTATGAAAATTTAGCTTGAAAAAAAAAGAAGTTTTAATAAAGTAAAATATTAGTAAGGGAATGGATGTGTGGATAGAGAAGCCATGGCCTGTCTTCATTAGGAGAGTTAGTATTTAATTTCTGGCCAAATTGGTTTACCTTTCTTGTAAGATAGCTGTATTTGAGTCCAACATTAGTGAGGTCTTTTATATATTGTTTGATGTCACTTTTATGAGAAGTTTTGAATTTTACATAAGTGATAATATATAGGGTATATGGGCACAGGCTTTCACATGACCCACCACTCTCCACTCTATCTCATAACACTCTTAATTATAAAAAAAGAAATAATTAAAGGCTTGCAAATGTGTGTGATTATGGAGAATTTCATTTAGAGTGAAGCATCTGATGTCTAAAGATTTAATATACATGTAGTGCAGATTAGTTGACTTGCATCTTGTTGTATGTTATGTCCAATATTTAATTCATTATGTGAATCTTTCCAAGTAACAGTGAACGATAAAGAAGAATGCCACAGAGAGCCCATTAAATATTTCTGATAAATGATTCAAATCCAGCAAAAAACACCATTTCCTGCGTTTTAGCACATTTAGACATATTACTTGTTTAATTGGGAAGTGTATATTTTTTTAATTCTTAAATTCATAAGTAATAAAAGTAGCTAAGGAATGTATGATTTTATGTAATGCTTTATATCAGAATTATTATCAATTATTATTTTGTAAGCAATTTGTAGTTTTTGTTAAAATCATCATTTCAACGATTATTATTCCACTATAGGATGAATATCTCTTCAAGTTCAATTCATCTTCTGTGAACTTTAGCCATATCATCCCCTCACACATTCTTATTTTATCCAATCAATTTCACATGTGTCTTTTTGTATGACTTTTACAATCTCTTTGAATACTTATATAAGGCTAAAACCTCAGTACATGCGCCTTGAGTGCTTAATTTTAGCAAGAGAGACCTCCCCAAATCATAACAGAAGATTTCAACTGTCCATCTATTATCTTCTCTTGATGTTCAGTTTAAATCCATTTCAATCTCTTAATTATTTAATGATGCAAGTAACACCTGTTTGATCTTTTACCTATGTATTTAGATTTGGATCTCTTCTGTTTACTTTTAATATGCATCTCTTCATACTTCTTTGAGTGGTCTAATATCTCTGTATTGTTTTACTGTTAAATCCTCAAGTCTCAGATCCATAAATAAGAACTGGTAAAATACATTTATTAAAAACTTTTCTTTTCAAATACCTAGAAAACTTTTCTTCTAACATCAAGTCAATTCTATTAAAAACACTCTGATTAATTTAATCCACTATGTTTAATGTATAAGTATATTCTTTCTAAGGTATTTGTAGTTGTTATCTTTTTCTAACTCAACATTTACAATCTTTAAAATACATAAATCTTTTAAGAAATATAATTTTGTATTTAAATTATTGTTATTGTGTTAGATAAATATTCTTCGAGAGTTTTTATTACTAAGATATGTGAATCTTTCAGTGACGTTGTTGTTGTTGTTATTATTATTATTTTTTTTTTTTTTAAATGAAGCGTTGATGATATATTATTTATCGCATTTGTTCAAACATTCTTTTCTTTTCGAAGAAACAATCTGCTTTCGGAAATACAACTCAGAAATATAAGTGTATCTTAAAAAGTTTGCAAAAAATCATAAACTAGAGTTATTTTAAATCCTACCTATAAGTATTTGGGGTCATTCTTTTCTAATACTATCGAACTTTAAGGTAATACTGTTGGAATTTCACACACACACACACATTATCTATCTATCTATCTATCTATCTATCTATCTATCTATCTATCTATCTATCTATCTGTCTGTCTGTCTGTCTGTCTGTCTGTCAGTCCGTCCGTCCACCCGTCCGTCCGTCCATCCATCCATCCATCTATCTATCTATCTATCTATCTATCTATCTATCTATCTATCTATCTATCTATCTGTCTGTCAGTCCGTCCGTCCACCCGTCCATCCGTCCATCCATTCATCCATCTATCTATCTATCTATCTATCTATCTATCTATCTATCTATCTATCTATCTATCTATCTATCTATCTATCTATCTATCTATCTATCTATCTATCTATCTATCTATCTATCTATCTATCTATCTATCTATCTATCTATCTATCTATCTATCTATCTATCTATCTATCTATCTATCTATCTAATGGCTATTAACTATTGGGTAAGTCTTTCAATCAGCAGAAGTACTTTCGGGTAATTCCTAACCCACCTCAACTGCTATTAAATCCAAAAAACAAAACTGAAGCAAATGTCATCAACTCAAATCCCATAAATTGTAAATTTTAATGTTAGCAACATGCTGCCATTATGTTTTTTTGAATTTAACAGCAGTTGGGGCAAGTTAAGATAGTAATCAAAAATACTTTTGTGGATTTAAAGACTATATATAATAGCTAACTACTATTATATTTATTATTTTTGTTATTACAATAGTTTTTTTTTAAAAATTAAAGTATATATATATATATGATCACTAGATGGAGCTTTACCAATAACTTTTAACAAGCTTCGTTTACATTTAAAGACTATACAAAATAGCTAATTACTGTTATATTTATAATTTTTGTTATTACAATAGTTTTTTTTTTAAATTAAAGTATATATATATAATCACTAGATGGAGCTTTACCAATAACTCCTAACAAGCTTTATTTACATAAATGCCAAGAGAGATAGAATTTAATATCTTTCATTGTCTACCTCCTCTAGACCATGGTTTCGAGCTACAGTGAAGGGTTGGAAGACTAGAAACTAGATCTAAAGACTAACTCTAAAATCAGCATTTATCAGACACGTTTTTATCAGTTTGAAAGCATAAAATTTCTCAGACATGTAATGTTTTCAAATCCAGCTTAACAAACTAGAAAGCTATATGTGTCTGAAATCAGTTCAGTTTCACCATATAGTAAAATCCTCTGCAATATATATCATTGCAAAAACCTTCAAGGATACATTTATGATAAACAAAACAAGTTATAACATCGAAATTAGAAGTCATAATTTTAAATTTATTTTTTAAATAATTTTTATTATTTTCATATTTTATAAATATTATATTTTTTTAATGTTTAATTTTTTAATTCTATAGAAAAAAAATAAAACAAATATTTTTCAATCGTTTTATTAAGCAAATGTTGTAAACGTTAATTACATTATTTCATGTTTTTTAAAGCAACTTTATGTTAAAGAAACTAATATTGTTGTTATTACAATTAATGAAACTGAATAATTAGTATATTATTGTTAATTTTTATTTGTGGGTAGTAGCCTAGACAATAAGAAGTGCTTTTAATTTCATAGATTGAGGGAAGATGATTTGTTCCCTTTATTTGCATATATACATTATTATAATGGAAGTCTTAAAAGAAATAGTCTATCTTGAGCTTTGTATAATTGATTGTAAGTTTAATAAACATTAAGGGTCATATTCCACCTGGTTGATTATTAATTACATTCAAAATTGCCAATAATGTTTATAAATGTATACTTATAACCATCAGAGCTTCATGAATAGGTTGATTCATTCTATTCTCGATCATTTGTTCAACATTTAGAGTGCTTTAAATTCATTTATTTACATACAGATTTACATATGTTTAATTTAATATTTACATATTAATTTTTACTTAATTATCATTTTCAAGTTATTAAAACAGATATTGTGTTTCCAATTTAATAGTAATTACATTGCATATTCTATCTGGCTGATATATTAATTTTACACTGTGTTAGATATGCTTATAAAATCACATCTCCAAGAATTGAATTCATTGTATTCTTGATTCTTTCTTCAACAGTTTAGTGCTTTTAATTTGATAGTCTGATGGAGAATAATTTACTCCATTTATTTGTAATATAAGATAGGCATACAGTTTTTGGGCATTATAAATATGTATATTTTATTCCTTATTGTTTATTTTTTACTTTGTTTAATCATTAATATATGATTTCATCTGAACATACTTATAAAATATCTAGTATCCTTAATTTTTAAAAATTATATTTCTATATTGTAAGTGTAATATTCTACTATTTAAAAATATATGCACGCAGTATGCCATTATTTAAAAGGGATTAGTTTTATCTTCAAACAGTTTTTAGCAACATCTCTCAATACATATTTTATATATCAACACAGGCTATTCATCTCAAAATATTTAAGGCGTTATCATATTTGGATTATAAATTAACACATGAAGTGTGACAAAGTGTTTCCTTACTTTATAGAATGCACCCTATGCAGCAATTGGATCAATATTCTCCATCTGACATGGATTTTTATTTTATTTTCCACAAAATGGTAATGAAAATGTAAAATAATTCATCGCCATATATTTGCATTAAAGCATAGAGTCTTATGAACGCGTCTAGGTGAAAAATGAACTTAAAATAATTTTAATCTTTTACTTAATTATTTGTTACAAGATTAAGTATTGTTTTTCCATATTTTTTTTGTTTCCTGACATTTTGGATAGCTGACTGTTTTCTTCAGTGCTTTGCTTGTCCTGTTAATAAAATGTCATACAAAGAAGTGGATGTTTAAATATGTCATCATGATAATAACTTTGCATACATTACACAAACTGATAAAATAAATAAACTAAATATAAAGTTTTACAAAGAATGTTCTACGGTAATAACATAGTAATCGAAGCAATTTGTGTCAGACTTATTTCATAGTGACTGTTTGCGTAAGATAATAATAGATTTATCCAATCGTTGCCTATAAGAAAATATTTTCAGAATTCACTAAGTTATTGTTTATAACTCTTTTCATATCGTATTGCATAAAAAATCATACGGCAATCTGTTTTATAACGTATTTTGTCATATAGATATTTTGGCTATCTGGAAGAACCTAACGAAAAATATCTAGAATATGTTTCATCTCTTGGAACATCTCCGCGTGATTGCACCGTGATCTTATTAAAAATAATTAAATTTAGTTTTGTAATTATTTTAATAAATGATTTACAGATGTAATATATATCTGCATTGAAAAATGTTAAGGATTGTACTGGTTACTATGTACAATCTAAAATTTATCATAAGTTTGAAGTTTTACTTTATTATAAATAATCAAATTATTACTGAGCTTAATATTATCATCATTATCAGCACCATATTGGTAATAAACTTCACTATGACTTTTCTCATTTTTTTATTATACATCGTTTAATGAAATATAATACTACTATCAGTATTGGAGTATATTTACAATTATTTTAGTCCTATTATTTTTATTTACTTGCCTCATAAAAAGAAATACATTTAATAATAGTATAACTTAGGTAAACAGAAGGATTTTTGCTGTAGTTTTTTCGCAATTAGTTATACCAAAAATATACTGTTGAGGCGGGAATTTCTTTTTGTAAAAAAATGTTCCACCATTTATAAATAAAATTAGTAAAATATTATTTGAAATTAAAACTTTTATTAAACTGTTAATATAATGATGTGCGCCTAAAAAGTGCAATATTAAAAATTGCTTTAGAGATTAATGTTTTTTTTTTTTTTTCATTTACGCTAAGTAAAAAAGTTTATTTATAAGCTAATACTAAGGTTAACAACAAAGCTAAATTCACATACCTAAGACAGGCAAGTAAGTCCATCATTTCAAAAGAAGACACATATATTTATACTATATATAGTATTTAACAACATATATTTAATTTTTTTCTTATTTAATATATACTTGTTTTCGCAAATTGCGAAAATTTTTTTGTTTTTAATCTAAATAAATAAAGTTATATCTGATAAAGTGGCATTTTGACATTATTATACTAAAAAGTTGGGGGGAGGGAAGTTGAATAGAGAAATAGATTAATAGAGAGATAGACTGACACAACGGTATAAATAAATAGATACATACATAGACGTATAGATAGATAGTCAGATACGTAGACATACGGATAGATAGACAGACAGACAGATAGGTAGGTAGGTAGTTGGGTAGATGGGTAGATTGATAGGGGGGTAGGTAGATAGATAGATAGATAGATAGATAGGCAGGCAGACAGACAGACAGTCAGACAGACAGACAGACAGATAGATAGATAGATAGGCAGGCAGGCAGACAGACAGACAGGCAGACAGATAGATAGATAGATAGATAGATAGATAGATAGATAGATAGATAGATAGATAGATAGATAGATAGATAGATAGATAGATAGATAGATAGATAGGCAGGCAGGCAGGCAGGCAGGCAGACAGACAGACAGACAGACAGACAGACAGACAGATAGATAGATAGATAGATAGATAGATAGATAGATAGATAGATAGATAATGATGAAATTGTATCTAATTGTCATGCCTACAAAACAGTATTTTTTTATCACCATAAGTTTAAGTATGTTCTGATAACTCGATCATAACCAATCAGTATAGATGGGAACTGTTTATCTACCAATTTTTACCAAAAATATTAAAATCTCAATAAGCTTCCAAAATAAGTCACTGTCTGCAATAGTAAATTCCTCAATAACATTTAATTGACAAACACACTAGTTCAGCATATGTAAATGAAACATTCCCCTTTATTAGAGATTCAATAGAGCAACCACATTTAAAAAATGATTAAAAAAACTATCTTAAAATCATCAACTTAAAACTGTTGTTATTGAATATCATAACTATGGAAAAGTTGATGGTAATGGTAAAATAATTTTTATAGGTAAAAATGGAAACGATAGGCATCGTCTGATTCTATGATAGGAAAGATGTTGATTACATAAAAAATGAATTAAAAGTGTTTTATATTCTGAAGGTCTTTCAAAATTCAGGATTTTTTGGCTTCATTTTTAATTTTTACAAAAAATGTTTTTGGAGTTTTACTTTTCTAATTCCAAAATAAAATAAAATTGAAAATGTCATTTATTAATAATTACTGAGACAAATTCTTTAGAAAATAATGTCATTTATTTAATTAATAATACGCGTTACGGTGAAACTTTTTATGCAATAATTTGTAGGCTTTTGTATATATTCTAACCTCACCCCGCGCATCCTCACCCCAAAATATACTGTTTATTACGAATATTACGGGTTCTAGCTCAGTTAACAAATAAATAAATGAAATATTCAGCATTAATTAAAATGATTACTAGCTCTAATTTTAAAATACAAATACGGTTCAATTTTAAAATGAATTAACAAATATTTACTATTTCATGAGACATGGAGTGACAATACAGGGAACGAGATAGACTACATTGAACCATTATCCACACGATACTACCTCAATGGCATAAGAACACTATCCCCCCTTTTTACTATACCAAATAACTAACTCATAGTATTCTTACGACTTTCTGAGCTCTATTCACTACGATTAAAATAATAATCATATCTTAATCTTCTTTACAACAAGAATCTAGCTCAATTAAATAAAATGAAGTAAATAAAATAAAATCTCAGGTTCATAAATTGTATTCTAACTGATTTAAAACTACGTTAGTAAAATATGAAAAGGGAATTTTATGTCATAATCTACTACACAGCAACTAATAATAATAAAAATAATAATAATAACAAATAATAATATAATATAATCTTATTTCTTCCTAAATGAAATAAATAAATACGTATGTGGTAGTATTTTAATAATCTGACAACAGAATACGTGTGGCAACATTAGCATATAATTTAATGTAATATTGTGGCAACCGACTTATGACCAATAAATAATATAAAATTATGATCTTTTAATTTTAACATACCGATAAATTCTCAAAATTCTTATAACACTTTTATGTTTATCTTTTGTGCAAAACCTATATGTCTGTTTCAATTATAAATGTATCGTGATTTCATGCATCCATGTGGAGAAATAACAACTCGGACACAAAAACTTTAAAACAAATTTAAAACAAAGTTTATTAACAACATAAATAAATTAACAATATTTTTACACTATATACATTGGATATCCTTACTTTCATATCTCAACTTAGTTTATTAGTTTATAAAATGAAATCAAAATATTATTTACTTTTCCTAGTTAAATCTTTTTTTTTTTTAACACTTAAGAAAATACAGTATTATTACTTGATTTATTATTATGGTTAGCTTATTACAAAATGCATTTCTTATATGATTATCACAAACACTTTTCATCCCTAATATTATTAAAATTACATTTTTATACAAAATTTACATTCGTAATAAAATTCTACAAAATAATAAAATTTAGTTTCATATTGGTTGTATGGAATCTTACAAAGTCAAAACACTATTCTACATTCGGTATTAGGTTTTTATTATTCATTATCCGATGTTTATTAATCCTAATATTCTCATTTAAACCTTACTTTGGATGATATTATTATAACTATTAATATACCATGCACAAGTATATGTTTATTATACCTTATTGAATTTTCTCTCGATAAATATGCAATACTCATTCCCTCCAACATTAATATAAAAAAAAATTCAAATTTTATTATTACTTTTAAAATACTTGGTTTAGATTTCTTTTCAAAATCTTATATTCATTTCTGAATTAATTTTACAATGTATTATATGATTCTTTCTCTCTTTATGATATTTTGGACTTTCAATTTTAAAGTTACACAATTCTATACATTCAAGCAAATAAACTATTCTTACACAAACGATAACATATCTTCAGTTCTATTTTATTCATTATTTCTTTGAAAATATCTTTCTGACCGATGCAGATTCATGAAATAAGGATAGCGAAGATAGATGCATAGGATCAAAATACAACTAGAATATTACTCGTCATATACCTTGACAATCATGGCACAGTGAATTAAAAGACACTATAGAGGAGTGACCTTTACCTGTCTACCAACCTCTATCATAGGAACGATGCTAAAGCTATTTCTTCAGCTTTATTCTAACATCAAAAGTTTAAAGATATGCAAAACACTGTCCAAATCATATGTGTTCAGTCATAGGACTTAGTTAACTATACTAAACCACACAAAACTAAATATGATCCCAATCCCTTATATTTTCCTATTTCTTAAAAAAAAAAAACACATCATCTTGGTTTCCTCTCCACTAGTACTTCCAAGTCACTATCCGATCTTATTTCTCAAGATTTTTTCTATACTATACATCGATAAATACATATCTGCATTACTAACAATAATAAAATTCATTGATATTTTAAAACTATTCCACTGTTCTATAAGAAAATCTTTTTACTACTTTCCTCGTATATTTAATCATATACAAACTATTTAAATATCTGAATACTTTATCACATGAAAGTTCAAAAGAATCACACAATTGTTCTGTTAAATTATATTATTAATATACTTTAAATAAATTGTTGCATGCATATTCCGAATTACTCCTATCTCATTATATGTTAAAATGTTGCATAAAATGTGTACATATAATTAAGACTTTCACACTTCATTCTTAGGTCAATAGATGATCTAAAAAAATACATTATGCATTATAAATAACTATTAAAATTACCAAACGACCTTTATCTCCTCGATCGCGTTCCGTAGGCTTCACCATCATTTTGATCCTTGTAGATATAAGATTCACATCCATACACTTTATTTTAAACACTATATCTATAATTTTATCAAGCTATTATATTTAAATTTTAATATTACTAAATTTATGTTTTATGTTTTCCCTAATCTCACATAACATTTTATATTTTAAAATAAATTAGTAAAAAATATTCAAACTATATTTACTGTACTCCTTCATCAAATTTTCCTGAAAACCGTCCATACTAAAGCCAAAAAAAATTGTTTATCATTTATTTTCCATTCACTTAATGTTCCTCACCCTGCTTGTTCAATTTTAAGGTAAAACAAATATCACTTCGTTCAATAAATGTTCATGAATGATAATCCTTGGTTTTTATAATATTTAATACAATTATTAATTATGATATTAGTTAATCTCATAAAGAAAACTTCTAAATATTGTCTTCTAATATTTCTTGCTAATATTTTCTCCTGCGCGACTTTTACGATGCATCTTCTCAGTACATTGATTTAAATATTCAATAAAACTTTTCTGCTTCCATGGATTCATTTCATTAAGTAAATTAGATTTATATTCTGCAAATCTTTATCTTTATTAAGCATTTCTCTAATGAACACTTTATAATATTTTTAATTCTTCTTAGAGAAAGTTTTTCGGTTCCTTTTCCATAAAAACACAATAGCTCTTTCATATTATTATTCTGTAACTTTTTTCCTTCTTTTAAAATTCTGGTACTATATACTTTGTAATGTTTCCTTTAAAAAGACAAACATTCTTTCTCCATTATAACTTTTACATAATTTTTCCTTATGATATACGCATCTTAATTTTTCCATAGAGAAGAATAAAAAAAACTTCGGAGTAGCCTTTTAAAATTGTGCGTCATAATTTTTCCTGACAGCAAATAACTTTTCTTTTAAGTTTTCGGTATAATGTCCAAATTATATTTATCTGAGTTCTAATGATTTCCTGGTTGATCACAAATAAACTGTATTCAAGGCACTTTACAATTATTTTTACTTTATCAATACTTTTAGGTATTTTTTTCTGTAGTATTTCCATTTTACTGCAAGGTTTCGGCTAAACTTGAATAAAAATCCTGGTAAGAAATCTTTTAAATTAGCCTTCCATTTTAAAAGCAGTTCAAAATATTATATTTTAAAACAAAACTTTTAAAAATAAATACAAAATTTTTAAATTATAACACTTTTCTAGCTTACGATCTTATACAGCTAAAAAAATATGTTCCTCCTTCCTTTACTTACACATTCCTTCTCTCGCTCCGTCTAATTCCTATTTTTCGTCTGCTAAAATACCTCCGTTGATTGGTTAATGACTTTTTTAGCGCGAACAAATTTACACATTTTTAGTTTTATAATAGATTAAACTTTTTAAAATAAAGAATTTATGACATCATGTTTTAAAATATTACTTAGAATAGTATTTTTAAACTCAATTACAGTTTTATCAAAATCATTTAAACTTTAAAACAATTATTAAAATAACATTTAATATTTCAACTTTTACTTTAACGATAGATAGCAATTACATTTAGTTTTATAATTCACAAACTTTATTATTATATTCTAACAAGCGTGTGTGTGAAGGTATATAATATACAGTCACATGATTACTAACTTTATCAGATGATTTTTTTTTAATTTACGTCTCGGTCTAAATTACCAAAACTGATATATTTTATAAAAATTTGGAAAATAATTTAAAAAATGTAGAACTAAATATAATTCTCACCATCCCAAAGTTTATCTTAAAATATTAGATTAAATTTGAATATTAATTATAATTATAATATTACATATAGCGTTTATTTAATTTATTAGTTTTAAAACATTACAATTGAATTGTTAATATACTTTTAACTATTTATAGCTGTATTATTTTATATGGCCAGCTTTTACAACCATAAGGAAGGATGTAATTAAGCTTTATTTAACTGTTTTTTTAAAATAATCCATTACACTTTTATATACCAGGTATTTTTCAGCCTTAAATTGTACTATAAAATCTAATCGATCATACAATTATCAATATATTACACAAACGTATTTTAAAATTTAAATTTTTTTTAGCAATTGACCATTCTACCTTATTATGACCTATAGATAAGGGCACAATATATATTCCAATTTACAGCAAATTTATTTACTTTAAACGTGTAAATTAGAGATTTTAATTGTGATGTTAATTATTTAAAATAATATTTCAATATTTTTTATATTTACTTAGCATCAAATATATGTTTGTGAAGTAAGTCTCCTATAACCATTCTATATAATTAAAATTACCCAAATCCAAAATTCAACCAGACCAGCAAAAAATAATATTAAAACACTACCAAAGGTTTCACTGCTAAAAGCAGACTTCTCAAGTGTAAAGAACTACAAAAACTACACAATATATATAATATTAAACATTACCCACAAATCCATTCACTTCCCATCCACCCTTAACATTAAAAGAACTCTTAAATAAGTTAATTGCTTCAGAATAATAAATTTTCAATAATAAAGATTCTTTAATTCTTTTTTGATTTCATTTATCTCAAAAAAGACAACCTTAGCTTCATCAAAATTAATAGTGTGGCCTGTATCTTTTTCATGGACATACAAAGCAGAACTAGGATATCTATTTTTAACTCTACTTTTATGAACCTTTATTTCTTTAATTTAAACTCAAACTGTAGACCTTCTTACAAAATAAACAATGGATAAAATATACTACACCAGGAATAGTCTTTCTATCAAAAATTTCCTTTGTATTATTTAATAAATTATTCAATGTAACACCCCCTTTCCTAGCAATTTTTTTATTTCCAAACAATTTCCTATTTCTTTGAGAGAAATGAAATCAAAATGATTAAATGATCTTTATTATTGAAAATTTATTATTCTGAGGCAATTGACTTATTTAAGAGTTATTTAATATTAAGGGTAGATGGGAAGTGAATGGATTTGTGGGTAATGTTTAATATTATATATATTGTGTAGTTTTTGTAGTTTTTTACACTTGAAAAGTCAGCTTGTAGCAGTGAAACCTTTGGTTGTGTTTTAATATTATTTTTTTGCTGGCCTGGTTGAATTTTGGATTTGGGTAATTTTAATTGTATATTGACTAGTTTTCAAAGAAATAGGAAATTGTTTGGAAATAAGAAAATTGCTTGGAAAGGGGGTGTTACATTGAATAATTTATTAAATAATACAAAGGAAATTTTTGATAGAAAGACTATTCCTGGTGTAGTATATTTTATCCATTGTTTATTTTGTAAGAAGGTCTACAGTTTGAGTTTAAATTAAAGAAATAAAGGTTCATAAAAGTAGAGTTAAAAATAGATACCCTAGTTCTGCTTTGTATGTCCATGAAAAAGATACAGGCCACACTATTAATTTTGATGAAGCTAAGGTTGTCTTTTTTGAGATAAATGAAATCAAAAAAAGAATTAAAGAATCTTTATTATTGAAAATTTATTATTCTGAAGCAATTAACTTATTTAAGAGTTCTTTTAATATTAAGGGTGGATGGGAAGTGAATGGATTTGTGGGTAATGTTTAATATTATATATATATATATATATATATATATATATATATATATATATAATGTTTAATATTATATATATTGTGTAGTTTTTGTAGTTATTTACACTTGAAAAGTCAGCTTGTGGCAAGTGAAACCTTTGGTTGTGTTTTAATATTATTTTTTTGCTGGTCTGGTTGAATTTTGGATTTGGGTAATTTTAATTATATATTGACTAGTTTAGCTTTTTGCTTGTAATGTTTACTTTCAAATGCCTTTATTTGTGCCTCAAGACGATTCAAGAGGCATAAGTTTTATAATGCAATCAACAAGAATCATTAAAAAGAAATTTAGGGAGTGTCGGTGCATGTCAAGCGCATCCGCACCCATATACTTGATTCAATGCATATGATTTTGAACATTCAAGTATAAATGTATAGATAGGTGAGTGGGATATTAATAGTTCCAGAAGTGCAGTGACACAAAATTCACCTGCCCTTCCAGACTTACACACATAAACCCAACTTCTTATGCTGAAATTATTGTTCACAAAACTGTCCAATTATACATGTCCATTTCTCCATTAGTTATTTGGAGACAAAAATGTTGTTATATTAACAGCAATGTTACACTTTCAGAACACTACTATTCGTGTCTCATTATTATTTGGGGCCATAGCTTGAAAGAAACAAGGCAACCACTTCAGTTGCAGTGGGAATATTGTCCTTGGATTGTCTAATTGTACAAGTCTATTTCACCATTTGAGCATTCTCAGTACTGTTATAAATGAGAAGGTGTTTGGATTGTCCAATTGTACAAGTCTATTTCACCATTAAAGCTCTCCCAGTTCTGTTATAAATGGCTTTATAGGTATATATGCTTATTTCTTGGTTTGCATAGAGCAGTCACTTTCCTTTCTATCTATTCCTAATCTTTTATTAAATTTGTTCAGGCTTAACTACCTTCATTTCCTAGGATTTATCATCATGATATGTTAGTGCTCTTTGGGCTGTTATAATTTCTAATAACTAATATATCGATTTATTTATTATGTAAGGTAAGCACTACACTAGGCAAGGCATGGCCCTAGTTTGATCTGGTTCCAAGTCTGATCAGTTAGCCATGGCTGGCATGTCCTCTTGTCATGGCCCTTGGCATCATTTAACAATACCTCAATATTGTAATCAATACCCTTTTCAAAAGTTACATTATTTTGTGCCAACCAGATGACAAAGTTAACATAAGTTGCCAATCTAACACTGCCAAAGGAGCCCTTTTTAAATCTTTCACCATATCCACCCAGGCCCATTCTTTATCTGTGGTCTTTTGCAATGTCAGGTAGCATAGTTTATTCCAGGTCTCACATTCCTGAAGAATGTGGGAAATTGTTTCATCGGTTTTCTTGCACAGAGGGCATATCGGATCCATTTTATACCTCCGCTTGTGGTGGAGGAATGCAGCCATTGGTAGGGCCTCAAGGTTAACTTTAATTATAAAGTCTACTAATTTCACCTCCAGCTTCCAGAACTTTGTTAACCCTGCAAGCTGCTTGATCCCTAGCTGAAGTCTGGTCTTAGTGATGGGACTGCTACCATTGATTAGAGCATGGGTGTCCCAATAGGAAAGCTTACCATTGAAAAAGGAATTGGACATTGTTACATTTTTAGTCATGAGTGTGACCTGTTGCTGTAATCAAATGTTACCCTTTCTTGGGGGGGGGAGTGGTCAGTGGGTTCAACCTCATTTATTGGTAGGGGGCTTTCCATTTTTGGATTATCCTGAAATAGTTTGGTTAAAATATTGTGGGCTTTCTGGATTAAGAAGGTGTTGATTGAATGGAGTCCGAGTCCATTTTGTGATTTAGGCTTTTGAAGAGAGTTGAGACCAATTACTGCTGTTCTCACGCCCCAACAAAGCCTCCTACATTGAGTCTCCACC
Organism: Epiperipatus broadwayi; assembly: GCA_028023455.1. Classification (NCBI taxonomy): domain Eukaryota; kingdom Metazoa; phylum Onychophora; class Udeonychophora; order Euonychophora; family Peripatidae; genus Epiperipatus; species Epiperipatus broadwayi. Next base: position 99,019 of record JAQFVV010007267.1, on the reverse strand, counting down.
TTTGTATACAGGTCTTACTAGGGGAAAAACCGGCCAGAAAATAAGTGATTTTGGGTAGCACAGCTGCATTTAATAGTGCAACCTTCCCCAGCAAGGAGAGTGTGACCTTGGTTAGGGATGTCACTGTGTTCTTAACCTTTGTGAGAATATTTTCCTCCAGCTCCCTTCTCATGACACTAGAAGGGGAGGCCAGACTAAAGCTGAGAAACTTCTGGGGGTGCTCGGAATCTCCCCTGGATCTGTTTTCCAGTTCTGATTGACCACATCAGCCGATTTCACCTCATTAACTCTTAGACCTGATTCGGAACCAAATTGATCCAAGAGCTCCTCCAGCCTACCAACCTCATCCTGTGACGAGAGAAACACAGTCACATCATCTATGTAGGACATGTGGCAGACCCTCTCTCTCAGCAAAGGGATGGATCCCCTCAATGGCTGCCTCAACGCGTAACAGCAATGGGTTGAGGTAAGCCATGAAGAGGAGTGCACTCAGTGGCAAGCCCTGTGGTATTGAAACAGAGAGCTAAAATCCTGGAGCCACTTGGCCATCCAGTGAGAGAAATATTTCTCTATTCTGTAGAAGATTCTTAATCATTTGGAGATATGCCTGGGACACTTGGGAGTTTCTCCAGTATACTGAGTAACACACTGATCTGCACACAGTCAAAAGCACTGGCAAAGTCGAGTTGGACCACAACTGGCTGGACCATTTTATTCCTGTGTATATGATCCACTATGAGGCGAAACTGACTGATGGCTTCTGCAGTTGAGCTCCTCTTCTTTGCAATTTGGAAGGCTGACAATTTATCAATAATGATCTTCTGTATGTCTTCTTTGATGAGGTTTTCGATTGTTTTTATCAGTAGTGGAATCATGAAAATAGGTCGCAGATTCCCCAGCTCACATGGCCCCTGGGGTTTTTTGAGGAGGGGGACCATTGCAATGGGGTAAATCCCACTAATTTCCTGACTGCCATCAGCCAGTATATCCACCATCTTCTTAACAATTGGTATTGTGAATGAGCTCAGGTGCAGCAGAAGGAATTTTGGGATTCCATGCAGCCCAGGATGTGTGCCATCAGGAAAGGCTCTAAGCGTTGCCAGGATTCTGGTCTCAGTTATTTTGTGTGGTGTATTTGCCATGGAGAATGTTCTCCTAATTCTGTTAACACCATTGGGATTAAATTTTTTAATGTAATGCTGTCTGATCCTGAGCAACACGAATACACCAACATATTTGTTGCCATCTATCTCAATTGAACCTGGTGCCCTGGATTTGCTGTTGGTTCCAAGGGCCCACTTGAGATAACTCCAGGTCCAGCAATGTTGGTGTTCAATGAATTGCCAAGCCCTTTTAATAGAGAGGTATACAGAAACCTCCCTCTGTATAAGACTGTATTTAATTTTCAGTTTAATTATTTGGGGAACATTATGAGCCTCATATGACATATGTTGTAATTTATATGCAATATGGTCCAGTTCTCTAATTAAGCATACAGGACCCCTGGACTTCTGAGTGGATATATTAATGCTGTCAGCAAGGGATTTAGTGAAGAGCATCCAGCCTCTTATTGCAGGCAGGGACAACAACTTAATTCTATTGAAGGCAATGTATGACTCAGATACTAATTTAGTGGTTATGTTCGATTTAGTTAGCATGTGGGTCATTCTTTCTAGGGAGTTTGTAGGTTGATCATCATTGAGTGCCAATATTTTGACAAGTACAGCATGATGAGCCGAGAAGGCAACAGGGCATAACTTTGCCTCCATTCCCGGGATCAAAGTTGGGGATACATATATCAGGTCAATCAATGAATGGGCTGACTTAGTATAAAAGGAATAATCACCTTCACAGAAAAACTGTTTACCACTCATAAGAGGCTGGCTAAGGCGGCCTGCATATTTGGTCTGAAATTGGTCATATTTGTGACCAATGTTTACATTCTATATATGACACAGTAACTTTGTGCTTCTCTACCTATAAACAAAGCAGATGCAAAACTATCACTTAAGTATATATGATTAATATATACATGATTTTTATATAATTGTTTTAATAAAATTAAAACAATTAAAAATAACTATTTTGCATTTATTTATATAAAACTATTGTTTAAACTAATAAAATTCATTAATAAAGACATTGACATAGTTATAAGATTAAAGTCAAGTTACAGCCTAGCAACTAATACAAAGGAAATGATATTACATCAAATTATTGATTATTAGTATAATTAATAATTATAGAATGTAAAAATAGTGAAAACCAAATGATATATGCAGTTCATGTCACCAAATTTTGATTCTGTTATAAATACTGAATCAAATAATTTTTTAAAGATTTCTGTCTTTTGTCAATGTACTAGCCACTACATACAATAATTGTACTGTATTCGAATATAGAATACCTTAAAAAATAGATCGATAATTTGAACAATTTCATTATTAATAAAAGTTTCATAAGAAAAGAAACTCTAATGTCACTCAAATAGAAGAGTAAATAAATTACTGTATAGTAATATTATTCCTATTTCCAAAATGAAATTACATTAGAAAATCTTATAAAACCATTCTAAATTGTAATTCTGAAACATATACATTTCTTCAGAAAACATTCATATACTTAAATCAAAATTAATTTAAGAAGATTATACCTATAAAAAATTCATTGTGAGTAAACATCACTTGTTACAGGATATAATACTATTATTTTAACCTAAGATAAATGTAATTACTGATTCCTACTGAAATGCCAAATTGTGCCATTTTTGGACCATTTAGCCATGTTGATTTCCCTCCAAGTAACTCAAGTTCCATGGACTCCATTGCATCAAACAAAAATAATCAAGGTACTAAATAGGGTCAATACCCTGGAATGGATATTTTCCCAGCATATATCTTCTTTCTCAAGGTCCAGCTACTGTCATTGCCACGTCTTTATGTATGGTCAGCCTTATTGGGGGTTTTGGTTTTCATTCATAAACACCCTTACTCATCAGACCAGGGGCCCTAACAGGCTGCTCAGGAAGCTGGACATTTTGGGTGAGAGAGTCAGTGAGTTTTCATCAACTGATGTGAGTATCAGGGAGATCATGGGTCTGAAAAGTCAATATAGGGACAAGAAAATGGTACTGGCCCAATATGTAGCAACTAAGAGAGCCAGGATCTAATAGTCAATGCACCACATCTAGACACAGAGGTATCTAAGATGGGCAATTTGTGCCTCCAAGAGACTCACACCCTTTATGATCACCATTGACAACTTCAACTCTGCAGGAAACATGATTCTTGATAAGATTCATGAACACTTCAAAAACAAGCTGCAAGACTGGCATTCAACATCAGCAACATTTGGCTTGAGGAATGAGAACCTGGTGACCATGGAATATCTGAAGTTCAAATTGTGCAACATCTGTTAACCTATCTTGAATATACACATCCTGGCCTGCATGAAATACCCAGATTTGTCCTGGTTAACTTGTGCAGGTTCACTGCCCCAGTGATATAAAGAGTGATTGATGTGTTAGCAAGAGATTTTAAACATATCCCTGACTTACATCTCCATTTCTCTCATATTCTTCATGAAAATGTCCATTAATCCCTCCTGACTTTCTATCATCCAGCTGATTTCCATAATTGATAAAAAAATAGAATCCCTGCTAAATGATAAAATACCACAGTAGTTGCTCACTAAAATCTCAAGGCACCAATGTGCCTGAGAGGACTAATCCATTATGGAAGCGTCAACATATCCCTGATATATCTGATTGCTCTCCTACCCTTCATGAAGAAGTCCATTAATTATTCCTGTCACTCTAACAACAAGCTGATTTCCATAACTCCATCATTGATAAAGACAATAGAATCCTGCTAAATGATAAAATACAACAGCAAGGGCTCATCCACTATGGAAGCAGTGAGACATTTGATGCCCCTAGTGGAACATGTCATATCCTAGTGGAAAAATGGGTCCCTCACTGTCCAATTGGACTTTACAGCCATATTTGATTCTATGGTACCAGCAAGATTGCTATTTCTTCTGAGGCACTATGGAGTTTTCTTTGGTATACATGAAGATCATTGCTACACTGCTGCTTGACAGGTCCATTTGCACATCTTTGAATGACTCTATGAGCCGGAGTTTAGGCATCATATCTCTATTCCCCAGGAGATGCTGCTTAGCACCTTGTGCTTTGTCACTTATATAAACCCCTTTCTGCATGAGGTGTAAAATGAGAATCCTGCTGTGCATGTCCCAGCACTCATTGGAGGAAGTCCACCCTATATCATATGTGGTTGATGTCACCATTTTTCTCCCATCTTAAGAGTACTTACCACAGCTGTACCAAGTGCAGGACAGATGTGCAGTTAAATACAATCTGAGAATCAACCTGAATAAATCTGTAGTTTGGAGAATAGATAGGGGTTTCATAATACCATCCAAATATACCGGAAGGCCACAAAACCTTCTCTGATTTCCAATGGCTTTGTCAAAATCTACCATGAGAAGATAAATTTAATCCCAAATTATTAAAAAACTAGAAGAGTGACTAATGAATGCTCTTTCCACAATATCTTTGTTACTCCCAGGTCTGGCTGCACTACTCAACATGATGATGTTTCTATCTATAAACTATTACCTCCTCATATTCATGCCAACCAAGAACTTCAAGAATTCCATCAACCCCATCTGCAACAAACTTGTGGTAGCAGAAAATGGTTTTGATCAGCTTGTCCAAGGTGCAAAAGCTGAAAGATCTGAATGGTCTTGGTCTACATGCTATCTACATGTTCTATGCTCAAAGGTGTTGACCACTCTTAAGGCTATCCATGATAAAGCCATTAAGGGGCAAACCACTGACTCAGTGGAGCCTACAGATACCTGACAACTGACACCCTGCAAATGGATGAGAGATTTGCAAGACCACCTATGCTCTTCCAGATTATGGACCAAGTGCTTGATATCAATAGCAAGTACTGGAACATATATAAATATATACTTTCATACACAATAAAAAATACCTATTCAACTAACATAACTATTAAATCACTGCTTAAAAAATCAAAATATTAGACCTTTGAGCCTCAGTTTGTGGACTTCATTGTTAAATATAACCTGTGTTTATTACCTACAAGCAATTTCACCAAATCAATACAGTGTGCAGTCTATATAACATACATGAAGAAACTCTAACTCATGCTTTCTTTGCCTGTCCCCATTCAAATGACCTCAGAACCAAGTTGGTTTTATGTGTGTACACAGAATGCAGAGATGTGCTCACACTAGGCAACATGATAAAAGTGGAAAATTTGCTTAAATTATAATGGCCACCTTTATTCTATTTGCCCTGTGGCTCACTAGATGCAATTTCATATTCAAGCAAAGCATTCTAAACTGTTGGGAAATATACAGGGAAAATTTGTGCAAACTAAAATATAGGAACTGTCTCCTTGCCCCAGTGTGACTATATGAGAAAACATGGGACCAGATACTCCTGAATGACAATGAGGCTACTTCCCAGTAACTACTATCTAGGTTGTAATATAACATAGATAGAGACTGATTGTGAGAAACATTGGAGTAGACCAAAGAGTAATGATCAGATTCTTGCCTCAGAAAGGCTCTTACTGAGACCTGAAGGTCACAATTCTTAATTGATGATATACATCCACCTCAGAAATTGCCTTCCAAGTTGATAATTTGTAATTTCAACTCAGATACCTTAAATGATGACAGGGTTTACACCTCAGAGACTTCTGTTTAAGTCATCAATTGGAAATTAAAAGTAATTCAAAATTAATAGAAAATAAATTGTAAAAGAAATCTGTGCAAATTGAAAGAAAGATTAAAACAAATAGATATAGGAAGCAATATAAACTGAAGATTAAGGCAACCTTTCTACCCCAGAGTGGCCTTATAGCCTCAACTCTGTCAATGGATGACAGGGACACATCACAAAGACCAGCTTCCATGTTATTGGCTTGCAATGAGAACAAATGTATCTAACTAGAAAACTAATGTATCTAACTTGAGTAGATATATTTTTAATCTATATAATTCAAATAAAACTCCAATTGGTAATGAAATCATTTGTGGAAAAAAATGTCAACATCATACTAGAAGAATATTTAGGAACAACTGGATATCTTGATTGTTTTACCGATGATTGATAACCAAGGAATAACAAACTTTATTCTTAAGGAACTTTACTTTGCAAATATGGAAATGGATAGGACAGTAAAACAACTTTTATTATATTCCATCATCTTCATGAATCACCATTTAAAATATTTCATTTTATTTTCTTTGTTACTAAAAGTCACTTGCCATTGGAATAATTCATTTAAGAAAGACAAATGAAGAGGAATAGAAGTCATAAAGTCAAATATTTTTGTTATATATTTAATAAATTCAGGTCTTCTATAAAAATGACTTGACTGAGGTAAAAAAGTAAACTTAATATGAAGGTAATATTTTATTATTCTTCATATTGGATTTATTTATGATATGACAAAACTTTGTTGTTACTAACTGAAGTAATATAATAATGTTTGTTTCTTATTAGTTGTGTAAATGACTAATATCTTGTATGAAAGATTTTATATTACTTAATGATGACTACACATAGGAATGGTCTCATGAAGTTGGAATTCTCTCATATTAATTGTATAATATAATAAAATTATGTATTTGTATATGTATTAAATTAAGATTAGGTAGTTTAGCTTTTTTTTGTAAATTATAAAAAAATCTGTTTATTATGTTATAAATTATTAGAATCTGTTCATGTTATGAGAGACTTTTCTACTATGGAAATATAGAAAGATATTGATTATTTAATAGTATAAAATAGAGAGATATAAGTAAAACACCTTTAATAATATTTTTTGTATATTAAATAAATTTGGATTGTTATTTATTAATAAATATTGTAAATGTTTATTTTAAATTTAAAGAAGTTACCAATTTATTTATTCATTTTATAAAACAAAATAAATATTAAGGCTGTAGCCTCAAGCACATGCATATAAAATGTGATAGTAGGGACCTCTACAGGTCTTAAACCACAAGCTTACTCTTTGGAAGAAAAGAGGGGAACATTTCTTTACTTCAACCTACTTTCTATTTAAATAGGTGAAGCTGAAGCGGTTCGATCTGAGAACTGAATCTATTCAATACTTCACTAATTAAATCCACATTTCTTATTACACATTAATACTTGTGAAATCTTTCGATTTACAATGAGTCAATGGAAAGATTTTATAGTTAGAAATCTATTATGATAATTTAAAGTTGTAATTATAAATTTATTTTAATGCACATTGATTATGTAAGTAATATTTATTAAGGCTGTAGCCTCAAGCACATGCTTGTGGTTTAAGACCTGTAGAGGTCCCTACTATTGCATTTTTATATGCATGTGCATGAGGCTACAGCCTTACTAAATATTACTTATGTAATCAATGTGCGTTTAAATAAATTTATAATTAATACAAAATAAATTTAAATACATATATACACACATATATATTATCTTTATTTAATATCCTAGTAACTTGGTTGAAATAAATTTTAAAAATATATTGAGATTACATTGATTATTGTTATTGCTGTAGAATTGATGGAAACCTCTGAAGAGACTTAAATGTAAAACCTCCCCTGAGTTTGAATTTAAAACCTTTGAGTTTGAATCCTGAGCATAATGGAACAATTAATAAAGGTGAAGGTTGAATGACTTAGTATAAATTGTGTCTACAGTAAATATTTAATATTAAATTATTAGCATTGAAATAGATTCAATTTTAGATTAAAGTTAAATAATCTTTTTCATAGCATTCTGTATGAGGACCCAAAATCTGATTATAGTGAAATGCGACTATTTTGATATTTTCTTAGAGAATCTATACCATTACAATATATTCACTAGAGGGAGCTTACCAATAGCTCTAATCAAGCTTTATTTTATAAAATAAAGCTTGATTAGAGCTATTGTTAAGCTCCCTCTAGTGAACATTTAAATACAAGCTTAAAAGCAAGTTACAAAATTTATGACTTGTTTATTATATATTGCAACCAGTTGGGTTACATAGCACATGATAATATAGTGTATGTGAACTAACACACACACACACACACACACATATATATATATATATAAAGTAAAGAAAAAGTAAATTAAACATAGACAAAAATTATAGAAGATATTTTCTACATTCACTGAAATTAAAAAATAATAAATAATAACTCTGATTTAAAATAAAAATTGTTTTATAAATTAAACTTTTAAAAGGTCTGAATAAATATAAATATTGTATTATTATTATTGTGATTTTGAAATTTAAAAACAACTATACTATTTTTGAAATTTTTTAATTAATTAAACAAAATTTCTATCTATTAAAAATCCCCTAAATGAAAACATGTATATCAAAATTTCAAGGTTGTTTTGAAAAGGGATTAGAGAGATAATAAACAACTGTATTTTAATCAAGGTGTTGTTATCACCTCAGATGATTCTATAAGAGAGCTGATAAAAATATCAGCTGCAGTCTGCATAGTAGTTTTTGTAAAAACAGGTCAGTTGCAAAGTTGGTTACAATATTTTGTTGCAACTTGTTGAAGTTAACAGTAGTTGATTTTAGCTGACCATAGAGTTAGCAGAATAACTACCCTGAACTGATATAGCTGAAGGCAGGGCAGTGTATTCAGGAATGGCTACTGTTTTCCTTTGCAGGAGTTTGAATTCACATAGAGGAAAATGACCCACTTCTTTGTGCTGAAATTCATAGCCTTAAATGTGGAGAGGACAGTTGCTTGTCTGAAATCTATCAAACCAAGACAGATGTTTGCCTGGAATAATACTAGATAAAAAGAAATCAACTACAGACCAACATTTTACATGGATTATATTTTTCATGATGATAATAATCACTAAAACAAAACTCACTACAGGTTGTTGAGGAAAGCCCAGCTTACTGAAGAAGTAATTGTATATATGCTGGCATTTCTAAAGGCAAAGAAGCACAAACGAATGTATATACAGCTGGTGGTGAGTAGAGTTATTTATGATAATAAAATTTTAAATAATTTCTTTAGTAAAATGAGATTTTGAAAGTGATGAATGAATTTGTACTTTTCATGTTTATGGAGAGTGTATAGGTGAGCAGGCTGCCTGAATGCATTGTTTTCATGACACTCTGAAGTATAGGCTCAGCACTATCCAGACATAGATGAATGAGCTCCTAGAGTAGTTCAGCAGTGTTTATAGGTCTCATGTATAAGCTACATGGATAAGCCACTAAAACTAGCAGGGCTGGCTCAGTGCCAAATATATTTTCTGGCTACTGTCAGTATGGATGATTTCTCTATGTACAAGAGAGGAAGTGCTTAAAGATGAGGTATTTTCTTGTGATGTCATGAGGCATTGTGTGCTGGTAGTTTATGCATGGCAGTCCATTTATCATAGCATGGGGAGCTGCAGTTCACATATTCATTTTTTCTATCTCACATTGCCTACTTCATCATAATTAACTAATCAAGCAGAAAGATATTTTGAAATTTATATTTTTTTTAATTCTATAAAATGTTTTTATCAGTCATTTATTAAGAAGAAAAGAGACATTTTTAAAGTGAAACAAACAAGCAAATGATTTTGCCTGGATTTAAAAGTTTACAAAAGAATAAAGAATAACTGATTCTATAATTTAAATTTAAAAACAGTGATACTTAATCAACAAATACCTGTCAAAATTGAGTATACTTTTTTTTTTTTTAAAAAAAAGAACTTATAAACTGATAAATAATTTTAAATTATATCTATATTTTTTTTATAAATGGTTATATGTGTGAAATTTATGTATGTTTTTCAAATGGAATCAATTAGAAAAATATAACTTTATTATAGTACCAAATTAGAATGTGTAAATTTTTGTCAGTGTGCAAATACATGCACACACACTGATATGTAAATTTTTAAACATTTATAGTGTTTTTTATACACAATTGTAAAAGGATAATTATGTCTTTATTATTTTATATGACAATTGTAATATAAGTCAATTGTCCTGCATATTTATGCGTGCACATATATGTCAATGCTTGTCAAATAGGACAAATATGCAAATTTTAATAATTTTTTGTTACTATTGAATATTAATTGTATATTATAAATCACACATTTGTGTGCATATATATGTAAACCATAGTAATAACTTGAATTGTGTATTTTAATTTTGTAAATCATAATTGTGATTCTTTTTTTATTGTATAGTGATCAAAATCAGAAGGCTTAATTGATATGTGAAGAGCCATAATACCATTTTTATTGTTATTAATATGTTAAAAATTGTTGCCATTATCTCTTGGTCACAAACAGTAATAGAGCTTATGTTCTCTGAGCTAGATTTGTGAAATATATGAATGGTAATGTGTATTTACTGTTTTTGGGCATCCAGAGAAGATCCTTCATCATCCTGGTTGGCACAAGAGAAAATAATCTTTAATGTCCATGTACTATATTTGATTTTAATTTAGTCTTATTAGAAGTTAGATTTATAGTTAGCCAGTAAAATGGCCTGATCATTGATGATCAGCATGTTTTAAATATTCCAGCATTATTGTTTACATTTTTCTGGTTATGTATTCTGATAAATCCTCACTTAGTTTGTGCCTCCAAATTAATGGTTAACTAATTGCCCAAGCTGGCAAAGTCTCAGTAATTAGCCTGGTCTACATATGACCCATTTCCAATCCAGCCACAAGATGGACTGTTGATTTTATTATATTTTGATTGAATGATCATTCATGATGATGAATGGTTTATTTTGAGTATTAATTATTTACTTTTTCTTTTTGATAATGCAGTTTGATATATGTCTAGTTAATTATGCTTATAGTTGCTCACCCCATCCCAATTCTAATTATGCTTATAGTTGCTCACCCCATCCCAATTCAAATGGCACACTACATGGGACCATTGATGATCACATACTAATGATCATCATCTCAAAATTATCAACTTGATCTCAAACCACAACTGAGAAAGAAAAAAATGCATTTTATGCAGAATTAATTTTTAAAAATAACTGAAATATGTGTCAAGAGTATTGATGATTATAAATTATAAAACAGTAATTTTCATGTGTGTTTAAAGATGTGCATATTTAGAGTTAAATGGAAAATTGATGATTTTAGAGATTGGATTGGGTGTTTGATTGTTGAAGTTCCTTTAGCTGTATATTTATTTTTGATGATGAATAAAAAATTTTGTCATTGGCTTGAGGATGCAATGTTTTCATGCAACTCTGAGGGGGTTCTATCTTCACTATTTGGTCCTATCTATATTTTGTATTTCATATTATTTGGGATAAAGCAGTTAATGTTGTCCTGCCATGATTTCAGCCTCTAAGTCTCCAAAAAAGGAGCAAAGCATAGCTTGTATTTCTGAACACATAAGACTCAAAAGAAACAGGGCATAGTTTTGTACTTCCAGCCCCTCCACAGCAGAAGGCTTTCAATGATTTTGCATTATTTTTATTATCTTAAAATTGCAGATCACTATTCATTCTATTAACTGTCAGATGTCTGTCAGATCTGTAAAAATGAAGAATACATAATTTTAGGTATGAATTTTGTTTTTATTATATATGTAGATTATATAAAATATTGTTAGATAGATGTTTCATTTCTATTTCCTTTTCTCTTAGATAGGGACCATTTTTTAGATAATATTGTAATAAATAAATATTACTGTATTTCAATTTAGCAAGCAACTTTGATCCACTTAAGACACAAATTACATTTTGATATAGCCAAAATATAATGCATTTGTTTATTAAATATAAAAAATTGGTTAAGCAGTCTACCAAGCACAAATGAGCAACAATCCATCATTTTAGCCCTAAATAAACATATAAAATTAAAAAAATAAATCTATTTTATTCCTCTACACATATATAGACAACTGAATATGAATGAGTTGCATTAGACCATTATTACATTTAAATAAGTTGTAAACTATGAATGTGGGAAAACAAATGTTTTTCGTACATAAATAACAATTCTATATTATATGTGATTAATTAATTAAGTGGATTGGCTAATGAGGGATGTTCCATCATGCTAGAGAGAGCATTTCAGGTTCATAAATAAAGAATAAATAAAAAAATGCTAAAGGTGGTATGACATTCTGACTACAATAAAAGAGCACATATGATCACTTGCAATCCTCAAAAAGGTTTTGCTATGAGAAGTCAATGAATGAAAATACATGATGGCCCACCAACCAAAACATATCACTGCATAACAGTAAAAGTTGATGTCCAAGGATGGTTTATCTATGTGTGCTCATGCACATGCTAATGGCAGCATCTGTAAAATGAAAAAATCCTTAGTAGAAAATACATATACTTTTAAGAAAGACTAAAATTATTGGATTAATCATAATTAAAATTCTGCAGATCCTGAGAGTTATGTAGTAAAGCAAGAACAATAACAACAAATAAATAATTGTAACCATAAAGTACATAATACCACATATATATATATATATATATATATATATATATATATATATATATATATATATATATATATATATATATATATATATATATATATATTTGAACCCCTCATCATTGATCACCAACACCTTTCCTACCTTTCTTAACCACAAATACCCGGGGGCACCATTTCTATGAATCATAGAATAAACTGTTAATCTAATTTTACCTTAAAACTATGAATGAGGCTCTTATATAAAGTTTTACCTTAGCTTAGCTCAGTTGAGAGATACAAATATCTATAAGGTGTAAAATGTATATTAGATGTGGGAGAAAATATTATAATTAATAGGTACAAAAAATTTATTAAATTCTAAAATAAATAAAAATTAAATTGGTAAAATTATACCATCTAAATTAACAAGTTATAGTCTATACTTCACCTTCTCCATCATCCACATGCATTGAACAACCTCTACTATATTAGAAAATTAAATTAATAACTAAAATGTAATGTTTAGTAATGATACTGTATAGCAAGTTGGAACTTTTAATTATATAATAATCTAAACTAGTTAACTGAATTAATATTTCATCTGAATTAATAATTGAATATCTCAGAGAATTAATTTATTGCATAGCTTAATTTTCAATCTACTTCTTAACAACTACTATTTACTATTATGAAAGTATACCTAACAAAATAATGGTAGGTAGATAATGAAAGAAATAGGGTGCCTTTTGATTTCAATTCATCATCTAAACAATAACTGAATGACAAATATTTTAGAGAATCAATAATAATTAACATTTCATACAGTGTTTGGATCAAGAAAATCAACATCATCATATCTGGATATGTTCATCATCAAATTAAATGAAAAGTGCAATCATATCATATTAGATAAAGTAAAGGTGTGTGCATGCGTGAAAATATGAAATATGAATGTATGTCAAAAAAGAATTCTGAACACAACTTTGAATAATAAAACATTTATTTACAAAATAGTTAAGCAAACATTTTTTTTTATAATTTGTGCAGGTACACATTCTGGATGTATTTGACATCAATAGATAAAAATTTTACATGAGAGCAGATAACATAAGATAACTTCCTATCTTTTGTTCTAACACATTCCATCTATTAAGGCATTCTTATAGACTTATGGAAAACACATTCTTATTTCAGTGCTAAAATAATACCCCAAAATAAACTCTTTACATTTTTCTTGAAAATTATTTAAGTTATCAGTCAATTCTGATAAACGTATGTTGCTGAAACAATATAATCCTACACTTCAGACAATAAAATACAAAAATTTACTTTATATTTGACATTTTGTTTTTAGCACTCTTAAGATATTAATTAATTTGATATGTCTATGAGTAAATAACATACAGTTAAATATTTACACTAAATTATAGGATGAAATTAAAAATTCTTGCCATTTTACTTCAAATGCACATTAACTAAAATTGGGAGGGGTTTGAATCTAAGAATCAGTATAAATAAGAATAATATCAAACTATACTTTGCAAAATTGAAATACATAATTCTATTAATTAGCTATACTTTGTACTTTTCAAAATTGAAATATATAATTCTTTCAATTAACTATACTTTGTCTTTACAAAATAGAAATAAATAATTCAACTAATTAATTATACTTTGTCTTCTTTTGCTTGATCACTCAAATGATGATTGAATATTATGGAAGTTGATGATATGAAATTTAAAATGATAAATATAAAATGATTTGAAATAATAATTGAAGTTATGCATTAATGATGGATTTTTCCATATCTTTTAAATTAATATTTTATGCATATGTCTAAGTTATGCTGTCTATCATAAACAAATTAACATTAATCAATCCAATCAGGTTACTTATGAACTTGTAATAAAATCATAATATGGATTATGACAATGGACAATCAAGTTTTAACACTAACTTTACTCCAGCTGTTTTGTGAGAAAATCAATTCTGCTTTTTTTCTCCTTTTTTATCAACAAATTATCTGGTTCTTGGCTATGAGTAAAAGATGAAAACATTCTGTAAGGCACATGGGGATAAAAGATTTTCACAATTCTCATTATATAAATAACAATACAATAACTCCCAAGTCTAACTTATGAAACTAAAATAAACTGGTGGGAACAAATTCTCATCACCAAAAATAAGGGAGATAAAATACTTGGCTTCTTAGACTCTCATAAATACAACTATCAGAACTGGAGGATTCAATCTACTCCTAACAAATACTTCAATAAACAAAAGGGGGAGTTTACTCTATACCATACAATTTACTATATAATCTACCCATGTCAAATATTCAAATAACTAAAAGGGGAGAGATTACTCAATCCCATAAGATACTATACCATATAACTAACTTCATTCTACATAGCCACTAAATACTTTTCTATCCAAACATAATAAAGAACAATAAATTCCTACTTAAGTACATTTTTAATCCTTAACTTTCAATTGCCCGATTCTCACCCCCTGAAACCAATGGCCTTATATCATTTTTACTTTCAATTCAAACATTATTATATTTTAATTTACTAATAGACACACATATATAAGCATAGTAATGCACAGGCAATTTCAAATACAAGTAGGTAAAGAACTACTGTAAAAATATCAATTAATAACTGTAAAAGCAATAATGAATAACTATTTTATATCTGATAAATATAATATTTATAACTTGGAAATATACTAATTACAGTTGAAAAGCAAGGCAAAAAAATAATTTCTGTTGGCAAGATAAAACAAAATAATCTTTTTTTATAGTGCATTTGCATCAGCACAAAATTAAAGTAAAAGTTTGATTTAAGTTAGAAGAGAAATTCTTCAGCAAGCTGGAGTTCTCTGGACAAGCTGGAAAATTTTTCTTGGTAAGTTTGGTTTTAGTGACTGTGATCATCAGAAAAAACATAATTCTTGTAAAATGTTGATCTGTAGTTTGCCTATTTTATGTCTAGTATTGTTGCAAAAAAGGATTGTTTTGCAGTTAATTCCAGTTAGATTAGAATTTGGTAAACTTCAGGTCTGCAGCCTATTTTGTCCTCATTTTTTAAGGCTATTGATTCAGAAGTGACTCAGCTTCAAGTAAATCAAAACTCCTGTGAAGGAAAATAGCAACAGCTTCTGGATCTACTGTTCTGCCAAGCTACATCAGTTTATGGTAACTATTCTGATAACTCTCTGCTACAACCAATAACAAACTGTACGTCTCTATTTTGGTCAGTTAATTGCTGCCTTGTACTCAAAATTTTTATTAGTTAGACTGACTGACATTTTCTATCAGTCTTTTTTATAAATTTTGGCTTGATCAGGTGATATAAGCATAGTGACTGTTTTTAATCTGTCTTATCCTTTTAAAACAATCTGGAAATTTCTAGCAAAGTGTGATATTCATGTTTTATACTTTAAACTTTAAAATTTGACCAAAAGGGTGATAATCCTTTAAAATTTTTCATCTACAAAAAGTTTTAACTAGGTAGTAGAAATTCAAACAAGCATTAATTAAAAAAAATATTTTTACAAGTTCTAATTAAAAGATTGTAAAAAATAAATAATGCTTGTTTTATTTTTTAAATTTCAAAATCAGAATATACAAATATTATTTATCAGACCTTTTAAAAGTGTAATCCATAACAAAATTTTATTTTAAATCAGAGTTAAACCAGAGTTATTATTCAAGCTTTATTTTAGGAAATATAGAAAAATATCTACAAAAAATTATGTCTGTGTTTATTTCTACTTTTCTTATAAATATATATATAGTAACCTTAATAAAAAGAAAAGAATAGGGGGTAAGGTGAAGAAAGGAAAAAGCTGAACAGAACAGAAAAAGAAATGAGGTAGAAAAGATGGATGAGAAATGAAAGGGAGCATGGAAATGAAGTAGAAGATTAAAAGGGAGGGAGATGATGAAAAAAAGAAGACAAGATGATAATGAAGAGAGAGATGAGGGAGATGATGATAAGATGGTGGAGATATGAGATAAGATGAAAATGAAAATGGGAATTGAGATTAAATGGAAATAGACTGAAATGATATTGAGATGAAGATGAACTAAGAGGAAGATGATGATAGAGATAGAGAGATATGAGATAAGATGGAAATGAACATGGAAAATGAGATGAACAGATCTATAAGAGATGAAGATGATATCTATTAGAGATGAAATAAACTAAGATGCTAGTACTATTGTTGACTCCTAATGACATGATTCAGCGGGCTTACAATAAATTTCAGAAAGTATTATGATCCAAAGATGTATAATTGGATAGAGACCAAATCCAATACTAATGCAAATATAACTATTATAGCATATTAATAATCTACTACCAAAATATATAAAAAGATAATTTAAATCATTAGTTAATAGTTATTAGAATTGGCCCACCATTAAATCATACACTCTGAACAATAATAAATTATACTTTGTTTGGAAGGATTATCTCATTAAATTAAAACTAACAAGGCAACAAGAGTAAACACTCCCAGGAGTTTTAAAACTTAACACTTGTGCAAAATAAAAAGTTCAAGTTATGTAATTAACAATTGCTAGGGTAAATAAACAGGTGAATGATATCTTGGCTGACCATAAGAGAACTACCTTACGTTCAATCATAGAGTAATAAACAAAAAATATTAATCCAGATATTTGATGAATTAATGTAAATTTTAATGAATAATGGCCTATTACCCAAGACATTACTCATGCAAGGGATATGGCAAGGCTACTTTTTATGACTTTCCCCATACTCACAGACAAGCTACTAATGTCCTTAAATGCAGATGGATTATAATTCTTTAAATATATAAGATGATGATAGATAATGCAACTTATGTAAGATAATGTGCAGCTTTAAAAACAGTAAATAATAAATACTCTTCTGAAACACTAAAATTCTTTATCTCATTGCATATTCTTTAGTTTGAGAAGATATAATAATAACTTAAAAATCAACTTTAAAAAGATAATTCAATTAAGCATCAGATATAATGTATCTGTTACTGTGATTCAATATGAGAATCACATAGACTAGCATGGCTTTATAATTTAAACCAGTATCAAAATATATTTTATACTTTATGATATTTTTATGAAATTTTGAACTTGAAATCTTATGAACTTTGGAACTCAAGACAATAATATTTTTCATATAAAAGCAAAACAAACAGAAACAAAACTGTTTAAAATAATAATATGGTTTATTAATAACAACATAGAGAAAATATTTACAAACAAAATTTATTAAAATAAACATTGCCTAGATAGCACTGAAATCTGTTTTAAAACATTTTGGCACTTAACTTTATTTTTGGTTTACAAGATTATAACAATTTATCTGGTTATGTTAGTGACAATTCCTCTTAAACTCTTTTAAAATCTTTATTTTGACAAACAAAATAATAAAATAAATAAATAAATACAAGAGCAAGCAGTGGCTATTTGATATTAAATTCTAATCTCTTTTAACACTTAGAGATTCCAAATCTTTAAACTTCGATTACAATGGTCTAAGTTTAACAAGCATAATTATGTTTTTATTAGCATATTTATTAATACTGTGGTGTCATCTAACAATCAGAATAACACACTAATAGGTTTATATTCATTACATTAAGCTAAGCAAATGCTACGCTGGAATAAGCATAGAGAGCATATATTTAAAAAAAATTGCCATTTGTTACACTGTCATTACTAATATTTTAGCTAGTGATGTATTTAATCAAATTTCTAGCTAACTTTAAAATAAACTAGGTGAATGGGCCACTCACTCATAAGATGTAACTTATACACCTTTTAAATAAATTCTGTCGACATAAAATTATTACACTAAATGCTTTTAGAATTAAAATTTAAAAGAACTTACAATTCCAGCAGCAACAACTCTGGATGAACATATTAAAATTAGTATGTGTGAATTGTCACTTATATCATATGCATAATTTACATACTTAAAAATAAATATAAATTATTGTTGGTTGGTTTGTGGGTGATAAAACTATCATAACAACACAATTAATACATTGATATACCAATAAGCATGAAAATAGCTAAACACAACATGAAGAAGTAACGTTTCTCAAACAAACATATCTTGTCATCACATATCTAAAAAAAATGCAACATCATCTACTGTGGTCGAACTAGCATTAATTCATCATGAGTGATAGACCAAAATAAGTACATATATGCTCTGAAGAGCTAAATAAAAATGTGGTGGATACCAATATACCTAACTTTGAGGCAGATAATGGGATGTCTGGACCTTGTCTCAGTGCATTAGGAACAGGAAAGATGCACCAAGAAAGTTTTATCCTCTCTCATGGGATCTCAATATTAAAAAAAATGTGATCACAATCACTAGGAATATAAATATCTGGTATACAATAACCCTCAATGGAAACAAGGACTATCACCTCATGGAAAAGCAATACAGTAAGGATGGATGACCTTGTCTACTCCATTAAGCATACTCATAATAATTAACAAAGCCTAGTGTTATGAGGCTAAAAAATACTAAAATAATTACAAGATATAGACTTCACATCAACTAACTAAGTTATCACTAAGAATTTTAAAATACAACATGTATACTAAATGTGAGAACCAACAACGCAAACATTGTCAACTGACTAATATAAGAATTACTTAAAATTAAATGCATATAAAAATTCTAGGCAAAGATACAATACACACATAATAAAATATTAAATACTAAAATATGGTGAGTAGTGGACATTTAAAAGATTGCAAATTAAATGTGAGATTATTAATTCTTAATGCATATAAAACATATTTGCAGTTATTATTGATGTAGCATTTATAAAACAAATGAATGGAAACCCTCTGAAATACCTCTTGGGCTGATTTAAAATAAAACTGTGTGAAATATCCCACATATAAATAAGCTAAGACTGAGATATTAAAATCTCCAGGAATAAAATTATTGAAAATAATTTTAACTTGTGAAATGCTTAACAAATATAATAGTATAAAATTTACCTGGGAATGTCAGAATATCTATCTACTCATTCTAATAAACCCATTACGATTACAATTGTAACATGAGTTTAACCAATAAAAAAATGCAAGTGAAAAATACAGCAACTTCAATTCATAGTTTCAGCTTCCCTGTATTTCTCTTCCTTTTTTTCAAGACATGTATATAATTTACTAAAGACAATTTATTAATCTGACAGTGTGAAACTTTTGGTCAAAACATTTATAAGCATGGCAATGATTTCTAAAATGAAACATATTTCATAGTTCTTTGAAGATATTTTAAATTCTTCCTTTAAAGATATTTTTATAGTTCAAAGAGCACACATTAAAATAAAAAGAATAACCCAGCACTAGAATGATATGTAAAGCAATTTCTTCAGCTGAGAACATTATTATAGGATCCTGGGTTTACATGTACAATAATATAGCTTTATTTTAATTCCATTTTTCTTTTTTAAATAAACACAATTTTTTTAAAACAGTTTTTTTTTTAATTATTTTCTCATACAATATTTTAAGGTTTGTTTCCAAATATTTTTTCTTTACTCTTCTCAACATAAGAGTATGATTATTTTGCAATTAGAAAATTTCATCTGTTTAGGAGCTAGGAATAATTGTCATCAATTTATGTATAGATAAATGCAAATATAACAGTTCATTAAACATTTGACAGATAAAAGTTTATCCTTAATAATTGTAGTTTATAACATTTTGTCCAACTGTTTTAGAAGTAGATAATTAATCTATCATAATGAATAATACATTTCTAGTTGAAAATTAGGCAAAGTTAATAATATAACTATATTATGTGCTTGACAGATAAAAGTCACCCTTCATTAATTTAATGTAATTTTTTTTTTCTTTTTTATAAAACTATTTAAAAAAACAAGCAATTATTATAACAGGAGTATCAAGAAATTAATATCAGGGATCATTAATACAATCTCAGACTTAAAATAAACTTTAAATGAATTTAAAACAAGAAGATTGACACATTTTAACTATAATAAAGTTCACTACAAATGTCTTTCAATTTTCCTCATTTAAGTTCTAGCTTATTTAAATAATAACTAAGCATTTTCTGATTATAAAAGTTCAGTTCAATAAAGAAATTTAACCACAGATATATTAACTGTTGATATCCTAATTTTATTTTCCAGTATATATAAGGCATACAATAATGAGATAAGACAGAAGACATAAAATTTCCTTTAAACATTTTTTACTATAGCTTTAACAGTTAATTGAAAGTCAATATCAAGAAAAATGGTTTTATCTGTTTAGCAGTTGCAGTTCATAATTATAAAACAATTACACATCCTTTTAACATACTTTTGCTCAAAAAAACTTTTAAAAAAAATTACAACTTGTTTTGGAGAAAAAGAAAAGTCTCAGGATACTTTAGAATTCAAGAGCATGCACAACAACAAAAAAATCTTCGATTTATAACCTGATAATTTCCACCCCTTTCTCAATTTTCATGTCAATTTTTTTTAATACAACTAATCAATAAAATTCATTTATATTTAATTGTAAAACATTTTTAAATCAGCTGAAAACTGATTCCTGATGTAATTTTGATCTATTTATTTAAAAATCATGTGGGTTAACAACCAAATTACAAGTTAATTATTAATTTTTATGTAACATTAAAAAATATTACATTACATAAAATAAAATAGAAAAAAACATAAAAATTAAACTAGTTTTATTTATTGAAACCTTTTTAAATATTAAATTATAATACTTTTATTCATTCATTTGTTTTTAATCAATATTATAGTTAAATTATTATTTATTCATTTACTTCATACATCTCCATGCATGCACATACAAACACAGAGATGACCTTAAGCCTAACCTATACTAATTAATTACAACTTTTTTTGAAACAACTACAAATAAAAATATTAAGAAATATTAGTTTTAAAATAACTTAACAGGTTAATGCTAATGTAGATTAAACATTTAAATATTATTTGACTGCATTAATAAAATTTAAAGATTACATTTAAATCAATTTGATACTATTTATTTTATTTATAATATTAGCTTATTATAGGTTATAAACTAGAAATAAACAAAACAATTAGTTATTTTATTAATTTAAACTAACTCAAATATATACTTTAAGAAAACTGCTACCTTATATTTTCTATAGAATTAATTACCAACATGGTACTGACTTTATACACATAGTCAAATAAAATTTATTATAATATTATAACATTATACATTATTATTATATATTATTCATTAACTAATTAATTTCTTCTATTTTTATCATTATTTTTTTAAAAATCAGACATTTGCAAATAAATAGTTAAACTAAGGTAAACTCTGGCACCTGTTGGAGCCAACTAAAGTTTCACTTATGTACAATATATATATATATATATATATATTATTGTGTGTCATGTAACCCAACTGATTACAATATATATATATATATATATGATTAGATTATATATATATATATATAATTAGATTCCAACCAGTCACCATCTAAACATTCACAGTAACTATAATAATCAATATTTCTCACTGCTGTCAAGGCAACCTTCTCACCTTTTTAATAGCAAGAATAGAAATCCATTCTTACTAATGGTCCATTGAATATATATATGGACACTTAAAGATTGCAACTTGACTACAGAGTATGAAATATTGTTACAATGAAGTTTAAATAAACCTCTTTAAACATGAATAAACATGTCACTATAATGCAGACTAATAAATAGACAGCTATAACATTACTTAATGCAATACTTTTAAATCGCCCATGTAATATTTAGAAATAATAAGCAAAATAGTACCTAAAGCTAATCTGGGATAATGATGTAATTAGATTCCAACCAGTCACCACCTAAACATTCACAGTAACTGTAGTAATCAATATATATATATATATATATATATATATATATATATATATATATTGTGCCATTACAATTTAGTCATTAGCTAAATTTGTAGTAATGTGCATGAAAGAAAATGTGGAACAAAAATCATCATCATATTTTTATATAGTGCATGGAGCTGTAGGGCACCCAAGTTTAAACCCTACAAGATCTAGTTCTAAAAGCTTAAGACAGAGAGAGAGTGGGACAACGGTTATATTCTTTATGTGTTTGTGTGTTGATAAAAACTCAAAAATAGTAGTACACACATTTAATAGTTAATTTTTTTGTTAAAAAAAATAAAGTTATAATGCATATGTATAGGCAGTGTGTGTTATAAAAGCTATTTAGTTAGCCACTTTTTAATTACACATATTAACTTTCTTTAAATCTAACCTACACTTGCTAAATTTTAATATCTTATTCTATACTTCTATTTTTGCTTTTCAATAACTGTAATTTGAATTTAAAAGCTAAGGATTTAATTTTAAATATTAAGGTTAGAATTACTCAGCTAGCAATTAGATTATTTAATGTCAGTTTATACATGATTTTAGTGGTGGAGTGTGTGTG
The DNA here is from genome assembly GCA_028023455.1 of Epiperipatus broadwayi. Lineage (NCBI taxonomy): Eukaryota > Metazoa > Onychophora > Udeonychophora > Euonychophora > Peripatidae > Epiperipatus > Epiperipatus broadwayi. The sequence continues at coordinate 76,011 of JAQFVV010007267.1, read as the reverse complement.
TTACATCACATAAATATATCTACATTTATTAAATATTGAGAGAAAAAGAAGAAAATCTGTTAAATTATTTTTTTCTTACTCAACAATTTTTTTTGTATTATAAGGGTTGTTTTTCTGTTAAAAAACTTAGAGACGATGTGAGAAGTCTAATTTTAAAAATGTCTCATCTTAAGATCAAAAGAAAAAAAGCTCAAATTTGAGATGCTACATGGGTGTAAAAAAGGATTAAGACTATTTTTTCCTTCAAAACAAAGGTTTGTCTAAAAATCAGATAGTGAAATTTTTCATACTATCCAACTAAAAATGATTTGGTTGAAAATAAGTTATAAATCTAATTAAAAGAGGTGGCCAAAAATAGAAAAAAAAATCAGATATATAAGCAGTCTGGAAAATCAGTTGATATTTTTAGAGAGACTTTTTTAAAAAAATTATTGAAACTAAAGCAGACAAACATTTTTAATTCTGCTAGATAACCTTTTTTTTAAATCATTTTTTTATATCAAGTTTGAATGTTGAAAATATAAGGATGGTGGAGTAAGAAAAATTAATATATGTCTCGTCTGTTGACCAGATGATCCAACTAGCACATCATATAGGAAAGAAAAGATGTCTTGTCTGAAAAATAATATTCTACACCTTTCAACTGACCGAGAGAAATAAGATGTTTTTAAATAGAAAGAAGAAAACATTCACCTGCATTGGAAGGTGATCAGGAAAAGAGCAATCTACTGACAAATATTAAATCATCAAGTCCAATTAATTGTTCCAGTAACTGAGTTTAAATCCAAGCAAAATTATAAATGTGACAACAACTGCTATACTTCATCCACTAAAAGAATCATGCTTGACAGGAAGAGAGGAAAAGTTCATATAATGATTTCCAAATTGTCCACTAAAGCAAAGAACTTCAATAGGATCATCATCATCAAATAATTATACCCCTCAAGAAAGAGATTGTTCCAAAGAAAAACGGAAATGGTAGCTGCAAAATATAGACATTGAACAAGATAAATTTGAATTATTAGAAGTCGCTACAAAGAATAGAACTGGTAATATATATATATATATATATATATATATTACCAGTTCTATATAGCGAATATATATATATATATATATATATATATATATATATTCTTTATATCAGAGACTTAGTAAAATTTCAGCAACAGAGTGGTATATTTTTGTTTAAAGAACTTTTAAAACAACCAAGATCAATTGAAACACAGCATTTCTTAATAAAGATAAGCAGAAGCATTAATGATTTCATATGTACTAAAATTATGATTGTTTTTAACTTAAAAGTTATGAAATGTTATTAATATGTAACACTTTTTTTATTATTATTATTATTATTGTGTTTTAAATAATATTTTTGTTATTATGGGGATAAAACATGCACATACATAATAATATAATACTTGTTGCATATATGTAATTGTGTGTAAATGTAAAGAAAAAATAGGCGGTATTAAAAATATTAGATTTTTATTTCAAGTTAAAGTATAGCATTTCAGAGCGTAGAAGAGAGGGGGAGAAAATAATTTAAAACTTGTTTCTAAAACTTGCTCTTTCCAATTTTACTAACATTTATTTTTGTCATTCTACTTACATGTTAGATTTATAAAGGTATGTGTGTGAAAGAGAAAAGAGAGAAAAAAAATGTTTATAATTTTTTGAGACATTTTCTCGTGGAGTGAAAATCATGGTCAATGTGACATCCAATTTGAAATACATTTACGAGAAAGGGGGAAGAATTTAAAATTAATGTTGATTTTAAAACAGTTGATTATGATTGTTGTTAATATAAATGTTCATGTATGTCTAGAAATTTTTATGTATATGTTAGAAATGCAGTAATAAATATTAGTTTATTTTATTAAACAATATGTATATATTTCATTAAGAGTAGTCTTTATTAAGTGTGATCATTCATCATCATGATTATTAGCTATTTATGTTCCAATTAGATATACTAAAATTAAGCAATAATTATGAATTTCTTTTTAAAAATTAGGTTTATGATTAGGCTTAGTCCTAAAGCTGTGGTTAACCATTATAGTTATCATTATCATCATCATCATCACCACCACATTTTAATTAATAAGCTGTTTAAATGTTTAAAGGCCATAAATAAATATTGATTTCTTATTATTATTATAATAACCACCATTCCATCATTTATTTCATGCAAAGATGAGTGAATTGCCATCCTAAATTAATAATATAATCTGAGCTAGTAAAACTTATAAAGAAAAATATTGAAATACATTTATTATGTTGAGATCTAAGAAATGATTTCTGTCTAATGAATTTATATACTCCACTTTAGTTTGAAGATGTTTTATATTTACCAAATTATTAGTGCATCCAGTGATATGGGTCTAAAAGCAAAATCTTCCATGTTTATTAAAAATAAAGTACCAAAAAGAGATTCAAACACAGTACATGTGAAAAGGTTATAAGATATAACTGTGTCTAGGTCCATCTAACCTAGTGGCGCCCAGATAGACCATATTCACTTGTTTGTTCACGTAGATATGCACTTGAGATCCAACCAAGAAATAAGAGTGAGTAAAATCTACAGTTGGATATATTGAGAGATATTTGATTGAGTTACCAGTGTGCTCACTCACTTGATTTCCATATACCTGAGTTATAATGATTTGTTCTGAATAAAAATTACTTATAGTTTGATCTACTTGTTTATTGTTGATACAATGCTTGGCTACCCAAGGTTTGAAATAGGCCAGACACCTTAAATGATTAGTCTCCAGGCATTAGTGTTTATAATTATTGATATTGTGATATCTTTGAAAATCTAATTATAGAAATATGTTTAGTTTATTCCTACTCATCATTTTAATATTTATTAACTATTATAGCTACTATCCATGTATAATATATGGTAATATTTATATTCGAATCATTTCTATCTTTATTTAAGTTACAATGATATATCTTTGATCAAAGTTAATTTTATTACAATATATATATATATATATATCAGGATATTTTTTCAAGTTGACTAACATTGAAACTCCTCTCAGCTGGTTTATTATAATCATGTCAATAATAAGGTAATATAATATCTTATTGACATTTTTGGTAAAATCATACATAAGATAACTGTAGGCATTCAGTTAGATCCATTCAGTATCTATCATTTGATAGAATTTCAGGAAGCAAACCCTCTAGTACAGAATCTGGGCTATGAATCACAAAATGCTAGGCCATTATTTTCATGTCAATTCAAATTGTGTTGTGATATTATCAGTATTAGTTCTTGTACACTGCACCTTGCCTTCAGTTATCACTTCATAATAATACTAATGTAATGATGTTGTAATCAATCTTCAATTTTTAATACCATATTTTTATAGTGGATCACAAAATTTAAAAAAAGAAATAATTATGTAAGGTATTTTTTTACATCGATCAAATAAAGTTAATGTCTGTTTTCAGTTCACCTTAATAAAAACAAATTTGTTTATCACAAAGCTTTTTTAATCCTTTCAACAACATTTTTGTAGCATTTTATCAAAATATGTTATAACAGCAATATTAAACTCAACTTTTTTAAAATGTTTCATTTAAAATAATTAAAAATAATTTTAATTACCAAAATTTTTTTATTTAAATTCCATCAAGAAAAAAATTGTTTGCATATATTTCTACTTCATTTAACACATTACTATTTTGTTATAAGCCATAAGACATATAACTGTCTCATATCCCATATCATAGGCAAAAGATAAATGAAACACCCACATAACAATATATTACTTAATATTCATGTATAGTTCAAACATTGTGCATAGCTTAAATTATGTACTCATCACTTTTTCCAGAAATCTGACAAGCATGTGACAGCCAACAAACTGAATAGTGACCTGAAATTCTAAGATAGATATTTTCTTGCCACTACACAATGCAGCATGAATACCAAGAGAGATACCTTAATTTAGATACTATAAGCTACTAAAACCCAAAATAAGAATAATAATGCAAAAATCTTTGCAAAGCCCTGCTTTTTTGAGTCTCAGGTGTTGAAAAATACAGTACTATGCCTTGCTCCTTTTTGTGGAGACTTAGATGCTAAGGATCATGACAGGCTTATGTTAACTAAACAATGAAGAACAATAGAAAATATAAAAATGATGCATAGCAGTGCATCAGATAGAACACCCCATGGAGATGCATAAAACATTATATTCTCTAGCCAATGACAATATTTTTTATACATAATCAAAACTGAAAGTACAACTAAGAAAATTCCAACAGACAAAAAGTCAATCTAATCTTCAAATTCATAGATTTTCTATTTTACTTTAAATATGAACTTCTTATCACACATTAAAAAACAATTTTATAACATTCAAAATTATTCTTATCATATATTTTACAGTATTTTTAGTCATTCTGCATCAAAATACTTTTTTGTCAGATTTGGTGAATGACAATCAGAACTTGATCTTAATTGCCCACTGTTGGATCACCATTTGTAATTACACCAAGTCCAAAGTGAAGCTGGGATGGTGAAAAGAAATACATATCCATAGAATAATCAAAAGGAGTACATATAAAAGGAATTGAGCCTCAGAGATCAACAAAAATAATATAGATATCATCAGCATTACAGACAAGAATCATAAATTATTTATCTGAATGAATAATCAACAATAAAAATCAATTGTAAATATTGTCATTGGTTTAGAAATGGGTCCACTAAAACCTACTAATTTTAGCCACTGCCAAACATAGACCTGAAATACAAACAATATTTTGAATGAACATAATTACATGCTAATCCATCTGAATATAAAAAAAATCAAATAATGCTGAGGCAAAAAAACCTGCTGATCATCATCAATGCTCTGGCCACTTATGTCATTAAAGTGCTGGCCAACTATTAACTAACTTTAAAAAATGTAAAAATAGAGTGCATAGACATTAAAGGAAATACTTTTGCCTTAAACAAGATCACCTGAGTGCTCAAAATATTAACCATAATTTCCAATCTATATAACTGACCATTATGCATTAATCCAGTTCAAGGATCAAAAGCTTCTGTCTATTATTATGAGCAAGAAATAATATGAACATATAATAAGCTAAATTTATTTTTAGAAATGAATAAATCCATTCTAAACTGTAAAATATCAATTTGTTAATTAGAAATAATAATGGTAAATGAATGGTATATAGGCTATGCTATAAATATGAATACATCATTCTGATTTTGATTAAAATATGCTATTACATTGTAATTTACATATATCCTAACAGGTTTGCATAAAACTCACCTATAGATAAGCACTCATATGTGCTATAAAATAATTAAAAATTAACATTTTTGAATTGTCATAAAACAATTATAAAAATTAATTTTTAAAATATGTAATTAATTTTAACATATATGTGTTTGATGGTTGATTTAAGTATGTAAGGAAACCTATTCAAATTTGTGTGCACATACTAGTATTTATATAAAAATAAACTTATTAATTTCATATTATATTTTATAATAAAGTTAATTTGATTTTGAAAATAAAAACTGACCATGTAGATACATATTATTATTATTTCCCTGTAAATCAATGTTATTAATTAATTTATTACTTTGAATGATAACTAAAAAAATTCTTTATTTAAAACAACATCATTAGCTGCAGATTAAAAAGTTATCTTTTGTAATTTCATTTTCTATTTTAATAAAATATATTTGAAGATTTCATTTTTTAATTTCAAAATAAAAACAAACTGGAAACATCATTTATTAATAAATATAAGAATAAATCCTCTAGAAATGTCATTTATTTAACCTATCTTATATATTTTTAAACTTGTAAATTAGAGATTTTAATGGCAAAGTTTATTAATTATTTAAAATATTATTTCAATAAATTATTTTTTTTATTTACTCACCAATTAATATCTATTAATGAAGTAGGCTTTCTGTATACATACATTCTCCCTATTTATTTGATAGAGTAACTTTCTCTGTCCTCTAAATACAGATATAACAGCATATGCATAAACTCATAGCAAGGTAATCCATTATGAAGTCAATTACCACTGAAATCTTTTGCAAATTGATCCATTATAAACATGCATATAATAAAGCAATATAATAACTTATTGACATTTTAAAAAAGGTGCACTGTTGACATTTAGTCAGATTTTCACCTCTCATTTAATAGACATCAGACAAGCAAACTACCTAGTATAGCATATGTGCTATAAAACACCAAGTGTTGGGTTATTATTTTTATGTGAAAACACAATCTATTGTTGGGATATTAGCATCAGTTGTTATTATATATTGTACATTGCCATCAATTATCACTTCATAATAATACTGACATAATGATATTGTAATCAATCTTTATCTTTGAAATCCATATTTTTATACTTTATCATGGAATTTAAATCAAAAATTAAATACATTCCTTCTTTATATTGACCAAACAAAGTTAATGACCATTTTCATTAAACCTCTACTAAAACCACATTTTTATGTCAATGTTTGTTATACCAGTTTTAATTTTAAAAAATCTTAATCTAATTAACATAGTGGAATTTTATAATTACCAGTATATCTATTGTAACATAAAAACATGCTTGTTTTAATTATCAAAATCAGAATGAAACATTAAATAGACCTTTTGTAAAATGTTGATTTAAAATAATATATAATAATTTTAAAACTGAAAATATATAAACAAAATTTTCTTTGTGTTTATTTGTATTTTTCCTTTCATATATATATATATATATATATATATATTTTTTTCCTTTCATATATATATATATTTCCTTTCATATATATATATATATATATATATATATATATATATATATATTATAACAAAACCCTATTTACCTCTCACTAAACAGGTATGTACTACTGAATATCTATAAGTTGTATTAATATACATGCCTGTGTATTTTTATTTTAATTAAGTGATTCGACCTAAAATAATATTATTCAAACTTATAGGTTATTCTCGCAGCTGTAATATATCCCCAACATGTATTTATGGTTGTCCAAAGGACACCAAGCACCAAACCTATAAGAATATAAGAATTATGTGAAGTGGATATATTACCAACAAGAATACTATTTAAGTAATGTGAGAGAGGTTTTGGCCATCAGCTAGCTCAATCTCATGGTCGGGTAACATCACAGCCATGAGTAGCTACAAATGGGGTAAAGAGTTCTCTTTTATTTTTTTATTTTTAAGCATAAAAACAAATAAAATAATCATAAACTAAATAAATGGATTTATAAATAACTAAACTAAGTCAATACTCTACTTTATATATTTATTTAATATTATCAAAAAAAAACAATATTTAGCACTCTGTCATTTCAAATCGCAATCATACGGCATTCTTTTAATAGATCTCTCATACATATCTTAAGTAGCGAAGATCAATATTACGAAAAGTTTGTATCATGTGACTTAAAACACTTGTTACTTTCTGACATCGTAATGGAACGAAGCTTTAAAGAAATCTTATAAAGTTAGTTCGCAAGTCACCTTCACTGATTATTGAAAATACAAAATTTCCTTTTTATATAGAAGATTTAAAAAGGTCAATTATTAAAGTTCTTTTTTGTCTTTCCTGGGAAGTAGTAGAAGCAATTTTTATTTTATTTATTATTTAGTTCCATTCTGCAGGTAATTAGGCAATTCAAGGTAATGATTTGAGATCTTTATGTCTGTTGGCCGATGAGGTTCACTTGATTCCATGCTGGAATTATGTGTTGTTTGAGATATCCTGGTTTTATTGAGGCAGCTGCAGCAGGATGAGATCAGAGGCCTGAATCCGATGCGGCTTCTCTTACCCTGACATGTCTTTTGAACTCACCATTATATATTTTTAAATATTAAAACTGTTTAGGTGTTCACTATTGTAGCTCTGCTGGAAAAAAGATCCTATGCATTCTGGATGGCTCACTTTTATAGCCCTCTCCATTGATTCTAGAAGCTTTTTTTTTTATCTCACTACTGATTTTCAATGTGGAATAACCAGATCTGTTAGACATGTGAAACTCATGTTGCAGCTTCTATTGTAATATAACAGAAAAATAAAATCTCATTCTGCCAGAAAACTCTAGTTTTTTCAACATGAAACAAAAAATCTAGTTTCTCTCTTTTCACTACTTAATTGATTTATACATGCATTTGTCACACACACATATATATCATTTAAAATGACAGTGTCCCTCCTCCCATGTTTATGTATTTGTAACCACCACCATGTAATAACAAAATTAAATATTATATATATATGTCTACCGATTAAATAATTTATTTGTGACTGGGTTCGAAACCATTATGTCACAATACCCCCTCCTCCAAAAGCCTTCAAATACATTTGCGTATTTTGAACGGCTCTTTTTGTACAACACTTATGTATAACCTGGTTCTTTGATATTCCCTTTGTTTGGAAAGTCCAGGCAGGCTTTAATGACCGAGCATTATATGACCCCTTGATTCCGTGCTCAGTGTCCACCCAAAATGCATTATCCCTTTGATTATGGCAGATAGTGTATGGGCCTTCATATAGGTTGCAAAATTTGCGGCACATGAACTTACCCAAATCACTGATGTGATGGGTTTTAACCATGACTCTATCCCCTACTTTAAATATGGGTGCTCTATTTCTCACTTTCTTTTCTCTTTGATGGCTTGCCTGCTGTAATGTCTAATATGCTCTAATGTGGTCATGCTTCTTGTCAATAGGTGGTTCTTCCATCCCTGGCACAAAAGTCTTTATCTGACATGGTATGTGCTGACGAAATTGGAGGCGAAATATAGCGAACCTGCTGGATTCATTTATGTTCCAGTTTATGAAATCCACCACTCAAGGAGTCCATTTAACCCAGCCTTTATGATTCGTGCCCATATACGTGCAAAACAAATGCCCCAACTTGCTCATTACTCATTCGCAGGGGTTGGATTGCAAGTTCCTGATGAAGGTAAAATTATGACTAAGCCCCTGTTGTTGGATCCACTTGTTCCATTCCTTGGACATGAAGGGAGTACCATGGTCAGACAATATGCTCTTGGGTTTTCCAGTCTCTATAAAATGTCTGCCTTCTAGCATTTTGATGGCATTTTTTGCATTCGCCTGCGCAATAGGATATGCTGACACGTATTTTGAGAATAAATCGTACATGAAGAGAAGATATTTTTTATTGAATGCTGGCAGAGGGCCGTAAAAATCTAATGCTATCATTTCTTGCAGTCTATTTGGTATTATTGACAGCATGGGAGCTGCATAATTCCAGTTAGCTATTTTGGTTATCTGACAACTTTCACAATCACTTAACATGCTCAAGACTGATGCTTGGATGTTCGGACAGTAAAACCATTTTCAAACCAAATGATCTGTTTTTAAAGCACCATAATGGCCATATAGTTGGTGGACATAACTTGTCACCTCTTTCCACAATGTAGGAGGTACAACTGGTTTCCACTGCTCTGGATCATCATGTGTCCAGTACTGTAGAATATTTTTTGAAGCCGGTACCTTGTTTTTTTCCTGTCTTTGTTGAGCTCTTGTCATTTGTTCCCTTTCCTATTTGTTTGATTATCTCCCTTAATTGTTCATCTTGATGCTACCAATCTTCCAAATGAGCCAGGTCCTCTTCAATCCTCTTGTTTCTTTTTATATCCGTACTGGCAATATACAGGTTCTCTACACACAGATAATCAGGACAGTGACCAGATGGATTCCGGGTCAAAATATCTGCCACAATATTCTCTGGACCCTTACAATATTGAATGGTATAATTATACTCCTGCAACAAGCTCCAATGGATCAACCAGCTGTTGGTGAGGTAGCTATGATTTATAAACTCAAAGCTCTTATGATCAGTCATTATGATGACTTCTGACCCAAACAAAAATGGATGAAACTTCTGAAATGCCAAGATGATCACCAGCGCTTTCTTTTCTGTAGTGGAGTAATTTAATTTGGGCCCCTTGAGTAATCTGCTGATGAAATACAGCACTCCCATTTGATTTCCTTCCTGTAATTGTGACAGTGTAGCCCCCAAACCATACCCACTGCTATATGTTTGTACCACAAATGGTTTAGTAAAATCTGAAAAAGAAAGCATGACTTGTCTAGTAAATCCCTTCTTTATGTCTTTGAGAGCCCTCTCCTGTTCTTGATCCAATTTCTAGGGTGTACCTTTTCTCAATAATCTAACCAAAGGTTCTGTCCATTCAGCCAGTCACTCATGAAATCGGTTGTAGAAGTTACAAAGACCCAAAAATGACCGTACCTGCTTTCGAGATTTAGGTTTAAGAAACTCCTTGATGGCCGATACCTTGTCCAGGTGGGGTTTCATCCCCTGGGCTCCCACCAAGTGACCCAAAAATGTAACTTCATCTTTCATCATACTACTAAAAAATTGAATTTGATACCCTTATTCTGACATTCCCGAAGAAATATCTCAACATCTTTTCGATGCTTCTCAAAACTCGATGAGGCTATCAATATGTCATCAATGTACATATTTATGTGTTTCTTGATTTCATCCACCAACACTTGGTCTAGACACCTTAACAAACCAGCCCCGCTATTTATGAGCCCAAATGGCATTCTGTTAAATTGGTATGAGTGTCTTCCATACTGAAAAGCTATATATTGCCAGTTCTCTGGGTGGAGCTGGATCTACCAGTAACTGGTTGTCAGGTCGAATGTTGAGAATACCCACTTACCCTTAAGTCCTCCCAATAACTCGTGTATCGGAGGTGGAATGTTACAGTCTGGAATTGTTGCCCGGGTCAATTGTCTCGCATCCAGACATAATCTAATAGCCCCTCTCTTCTTCTTAACCACCACTAGAGGGTTACAATATGGTGATGAACATTTAGATATTATTGCCCATTCTATCACCTGGTTTACTTGTTTGTTACCTCCTCCCTATATTGGTATGGCATGGGATATGCACACGATTGCAAAGGCTGGTCCTGCCTCAGTTTAATGCGTTGTTGAAAACTCGGTATTATGCCTGGTACTTCTGAAAATACTTGATGATATTGATATAATGTCTGCCTGAAATCCTCCTTCTCTTCTTTGTTTGCCACGATTATCTCCTGGATTTTTTTTTCAATATCACTCTCTTTCCCTTCTATCTGGATTACTCCAATTGATTGATGTAACTGTGCTGTGGTAAACTCGGTGGCTTCCCCTTCACATGTAAACCGACTGGTTTTAAAATCTATTGCACATCGATACCATTTCAAAAAATCTGTTCCTATCAATATGTCATGTATCAGATTTTTCATAATTAAAAAGATGTCAGGAAATGAATTTCCATTGATATCAAGATTCATCCATACCTGCTTGGGTTCAACCCTAGCAATTTTATTATTTGCCATTCTGATTTGGATGGGTTTAATGGTAGGGTCCGTATGATAGTCTGACAGCTGATGATTAGTGTAAACACTTCCTCAGACATCACAGAGATCTGGCTGCCAGAATCCACCAATGCCTCAGCCTGCCTCCCAGCAATCTCTATTTCGATTTTTGGTTTTTGGACAGCCCACACTTGCATATTTAGGAATCCATTCCTTATCAGAACATATCAGGTTTCCCATGCAACTTTCTTCCTCCTTCCGGTCCCAGTTTTCTTCTTTCATTTCTTTCTGCCACTGTTCGCTGATCTCTAATTGTCCTAGTACTCTATCAACCTCCTTTACACTTTTCCTTGATATATCCTTTATGCTTATCATTACTTCTCTTGGCAGATTACTGCATACAATCCTTAAAATGTTTTTTCGGACAAATTACATGCCTCTAATTCCCTCAGTTGTGCCACCTGACATCTGAAGAACTGGACATGTGTCTCTTCCCCTTTCTCCTTAAACCTTTTCTGAATGATATGGGCTTTGATCTGTTCCTGAAGTTCCTCACTCCAGAATATTTTGTTTATAGCCCTCTCATACTCTCCAAACATCTTTGGCTTCATCATTAATGACCCCCACCAATCCTAGGCATGCTCCTGCAAGTGGCTGTCGGCCACTATTATTTTACCACTTTCTCCCATCTCATATCTGTAAAAGTATCTTTTTAAACTTTTTAGATGTTCCACAGGCTTTTCCCCATTTTCCCTTTGAATATCTGTATTTTAGTCATCTCATTTCTTTCTCTCTCCATCTTTCTCACCCTTATATATTATTTTAATTAATTTCTTTGGGGTTTCTATCTCTGGTTGGAAGTCTCGAACCCACTCCCCTATCCCACACCCTGCACTGCCCTCCTGTTAGCCACTTCACTTTCGAAACCTCATTCACCAACCAACAATAATCATGGATCACCTATTCTTCACCTGTTGCACTTCCTTTATTTAAAATGATCCGAGCGATATATATATATATATATTCCAAACAAATGTACTTTATTCTATTTACAGTGATTCACGTTTGAACCATCTATTTATATATATAAAAGTTTTTCCCGTAATAATCCAACTAAATGCCACTTTGATAATGGATATAAAAAGGAAACACAGCATGTATTTTAAAATGGATATAAAAAGGAAACACAGCATGTATTTTAATTTATTTAAACTAATTGAGTGATATATATATATATATATACAAAACAAATGTACCTTAATCTATTTAAAGTGATTTGCGTTTGATTTCTCTATTTAAAAACCTATAAACACTTTTCCCGCAATACTATAAACAAATAACGCTTTGTTAACGTATTTCTAATATCTCATAAGACTCCCCATTCCCCTCTACTTCTCTTCAAAGCCCCATGTTGGGTGCCATTGTAACAAAACCCTGTTTACCTCTCACTAGACAGGTATGTACTACCAAATATGTATAAGTTGTATTAATATACATGCCTGTGTATTTTTATTTTAATTAAGTGATTCGACCTAAAATATTTTTATTCAAACTTATAGGTTATTTTCGCAACTGTAATATATTCCGAATGTGTATTTATGGTTGTCCAAAGGACACCAAGCACCAAACTACACAAATATAAGAATTACGCAAAGTGGATATATTACCAACAAGAATAATATTTACATAATGTGAGAGAGGTTTTGGCCATCAGCTAGCTCAATCTCATTGTCCGGTGACATCACAGCCATGAGAAGCTATGAATGGGGTAAAGAGTTCTCTTTTATTTTTTTTATTTTTAAGCATAAAAACAAATAAAATAATCATAAACTAAATAAATAGATTTATAAATAAGTAAACTAAGTCAATACTCTACTTTCTTTATATATTTATTTAATATTATCAAAAAAAAAGATATTTAGCACTCTGTCATTTCAAATCACAATCATACTTCATTCTTTTAATAGTTCTCTCATACATATCTTAAGTAGCGAAGATCGATACTACAAAACGTTTGTATCATATGACTTTAAACACTTGTTACTTTCTGATGTCCATAATGGAACAAAGCTTTAAAGAAATCTTATAAAGTTAGTTCACAAGTCACCTTCACTGATTATTGAAAATACAAAATTTCCTTTTTATAAAGAAGATTTAAAAAGATCAATGATTAAAATTTTTTACCTGTCTTTCCCGGGAAGTAGTAGAAGCAATTTTTATTTATTTATTATTTAGTTCCGTTCCACAGGTAATTAGGCAATTCAAGGTAATGATTCGAGATCTTTATGTCCGATGGCCGATGAGGTTCATTTGATTCCATGCTGGAATTATGTGTTGTTTCGAGGCATCCTGGTTTTATTGAGGCAGCTGCAGCAGGTTGGGATCAGGGGCCTGAATCCAATGCGGCTTCTCTTACCCTGACATGTCTTTTGAAATCGCCATTATATATTTTTAAATATTAAAACTGTTTAGGTGTTCACTATTGTAGCTCTGCCAGAAAAAAGATCCTATGCATTCTGGGTGGCTCACTTTTATAGCCCCCTCCAATGATTCTAGAAGCTTCTTTTTTTATCTCACTTCTGATTTTCAATGTGGAATAACCAGATCTGTTAGACATGTGAAAACTCATGTCGCAGCTTCTATTGTAATATAGCAGAAAAATAAATCTCATTCTGCCAGAAACTTTAGTTTTTTCAACATGAAACAAAAAATCTAGTTTCTCTCTTTTCACTACTTAATTGATTTATACATGCATTTGTCACACACACATATATATCATTTAAAATGACACCCTCCCCCCATGTTTATGTATTTGTAACCACCACCACGTAATAACAAAATTAAATATTATATATATATATATCTCAACATCTATATATGTATACCGATTAAATAATTTATTTGTGACTGGGTTCGAACCCATTCTGTCACAATATATATATATGTATTATAACAGGGCTGAGTTCAAACACTGTTATAAGTCAGAGGGTAATACTACTGAGCATACATATCTAATTAGATCAAGTGTAATATTTAGTAAATTGTTATTTTTTTTCGTTGTGGTCTTGTATGCGAGCGCATATATATATATATATATATATATATATATATATATATATATATATATATATATATATATAAGTAAGTAAGTAAATAAAAAAAACAGATTGAAATATAAGAGGGATGGGGGATTATATGGTTTGTGCTCTGATATTTATTTATATGCATGTTTATATTGCTGCATGAGTGAGTAAATGTAATAATTTTGTAAAAAGGTATAAAGTTATTTTAATTGAAAAAGAAATATTCCAAGATGGTCGACTAAAGGAAGAATGTTACAAATTATAAAAAATTGAATTAATTGCAAAGAAAAGACCCGAAAAATTGCAGATCGCTATCTTGAGACAAAAGACATTTTAATTAATAAAATGTTAAAAATAAGAGACAATGAACGTTCGAGTGTAGATTGCAAGGTAAATTGGAAATTCCTAAGCATAGATAAAAGAAACAAAGAAAAGAAAAGTTATTGAAAAGATTTTCATTTCGCAAACCACATGGTGTAATGAAAGAAGAAAGAACAATTGTATAATTAATTAGAGTCAAGAGAGCTGAAATTAGAGGTCTTCTAGAACTGTGACTGCCATGAGCAGGATCATAGAAAAAAGTTAGTAAAAAGAAAAAAGTATATAATCAAAAAATCATAAACAGGCTAGGGTAGAAGAACAGAATGGGCCAGGTTATTCCATCCATCCTGTGGAGATACTACCATCGCTGTCAATGTAGGAGCAAAGCCCTTCCTAAAGCTATGAAAAGAACAGCATTCACCAGAAGCCATTCATTGCCTTATGAAGTTTTACCAAAGAAATCCTTTAATCATACCACACAGCACAAAGCCAGTGCAAAATTGCTAATAATCTACACCCAGGTGAGATAAACAAGGTAAACCAAACATTTTCGTAAATGATAGTAACTATTCTGAATGAAAGCACATCCTATTAAATAATGCGTATTAAGGGTTAAAAGTAAATGAAGAGAAAGTTGAAATAATACCCTGTATAAAGATATGCATTAATAGACAATGCCTGATTGAAAATGTTTTCAAGCTATGATCTGTATTTTTGTGTATTGCATTTATGAACTTGTGCGAGTGTATTTACATGCGGGTTATTTATTTATTCAGGCACAAACCAATATCCAATTATGGGGTTCTATGGGGTGTTTATTATTTGTTTTGTATTAATAAATATTAAGTAGTGTTATAAATTTAATTGTGTGTGCCCATATTAATTTCTTGGAATAGTATTAAAAAGTAGGAAAGCAAACGAATCGTTCATGTGCTACATGCACATTTTTATATGTTCCCTCCACCTCTTTCCCACGGTCATCGACTACTAACCATGAGTGAGCTAGCCAGAGGTACAAGTTCTAATCACCAGAAATAGATACTCATCCTCTTACAGCATAATTCTTATTTATTTGTAGGGTAAGATTGGCACTTGAGGTCATCATTGATGCTCATAAATATGCTGGGCGAGTAATTAGAGTACATTACAGAACCAACTACATATATATGTGTTCACATTATAATTTTTGTTAAACAAAAAAGCAAAAACTTATGTTTGAAATACGTAATAAATGTATACCACATATATACATATATGTGTTTACGCCGGAATAAACCGTTACTATATATATATATATTGTAACAGGATGGGGTGTTCAGAAAGTGGAAATATTGTATTTAAAGATATAAGAGTATGAGATTATAGAATCTCTGTGAACATTGAGAGACCAAAAGCTAACTCAAAAGAGCAACTCAAGCATAATTATTATCAACCAGCATTTTAAAGTAAATATCAGTATAAGTAAATACTAAAGAGAAATAACCATCTATCATCATCATTGATGGGAATAAACAAATTAGTACAATAAAATATATAAATCAACAGTCAACCTTGTGACTGGATCGGAAAATGGGGCTTCTTTAGACCAGGCTAACTATTGAGCCTTTGCCAGCTTGGGCAATTATATAAACATAACTTGGATGCACCAGTTTAGTGCCCATCCATTAAAATACACAATAATCAGAAATAGAACAATAATGCTGGGACATTTAAAGCATGCTGATCGTCATCAATGCTCTGGCCGCTAAAGTACTATTAATATACTGGCCAACTATAAACTTAACTTTTAATAAGACTAAAGTAAAATAAAAGATAGTGCATTAGCTTTAAAGAGTATCCTCTTTTGTGCCAACCAGCATGATGATGATCATCTCTGGATGCCCAAAACACTAAACACATCCCCATTTATCCGTGTCAGAAATCTAGCTCAGAGAACATGGGCTCTATTACAGTATGTGAACAAGAGATCATGGAATACAATTTTTAACAATTAAATATAAGTTTATTAATAACAAAAAAAGTGAATAAGGTCTTATAAGGGTTCTGATTATGAAAAGTACACAATAATACAGTCATCACTCTGTAATTTATAAGATTACTACAAATTTCAAGTTTTTAGATCAATTTACATAATCCCTATTCAAAATTTAAATTGTTACATTGATTTACAAAATTAAAATTTACAATCCAAGTTATTTTACATATATAGGCACACAGGTGCACGATTTATAATATACAATTAATCAATTTCAATTGACATTCAATAACAACAAAAAATGATTAAAATTTACATATGTGTTATAATTGATAACATACGCACATATACATGTGTGTGTGTGTGAGAAATAACCTATTTGACTTGCTGCAAAATAATTATCCAAATCTTAAATCATATATAAATATAATAAATAATTAAAGTTTCAGTTAAATGAAATACATTTTACATACTAGGTTTACAGAAACACGTATATATAATTTGCACAGATGTGTGAAACATTAATTTATATACATAACATTTGTATTTATCACAATAAAATTATTAAAGATTATTTTGCAATTTAATTCTCTTTGCTGAATATAATCTTTTTCTTTAAAATAAGAAATACCAAATTTTTGACAGTTAATTGATTTAAAATGTCTTTCTTTCTTTCTTTTTTTTTTAGTCTAAAAGATTTTTGGAAATCTTTTTCTTGATTATTAAAATTATAACTTTCTTTGGAGTTTTTTTTTTTTTTTAAATTATAAATATAACTTGAAACAGTTTTTTCTTTTTTAATAAATGATTTTAAACTAATATCGTTTTATATATTTCTATCAGCTATAAAAATGTCATTTTACTAAGGAAATTGTTTAAAACTTCCTTATCATATATAACGCTACTCACCACCAGCTGTATATACGCTTATCAATGTTTCTCTGCCTTTCAGCAAGCTGGAAGATTTTTCTTGATGAGTTTGGTTTTTGGTGACTGTCATAATCAGAAAAAAGTATCCAAGTAATTAGTTGACATACCATGAGCTTACTTTTGTAGTCCAAGCATTTGTCAAGCTGTCTTCTAGAACATATTTAAGCAGCTAGTTAATCCATTTGAAGTGACCCTGGCTTCATGAATCAAAACTGCAGTAAACTATAAGGCAGCTACTGGACCGTCCTTAGATCTTCATAGAAGCTTTATATAACTCTGCTAGCTATTTTGTCCTCTTTTCTGGCTATTGATTTAGAAGTGACCCAGCTTCAAAACCAAAACTCTTGTAAAGGAAAATAGTAGCAGCTCCTACCTTCAGCAACATTAATTCATGGTCGCTTTTCCACAAACTCTGTGCTACAGACAACAACATACTGCTATCTTCAAAATCATTATCCAAATTTTGCAGTTGGTCTAGTTGATTACTGCTTAAAATATTAAAACTCTTCCGACCAACTCTTACAAAACTACAAGCATAACTGTTCTCTTTAAAATCACTTTCCAGACTGGAGATAATTTGTTATGAGCCCTTTTATAGAATCAACTAAGGTGATAACAGCAGCTTGATTAAAAACAGAGTTTGTATTTTTATCTCACTAATCCCTTTAAAAACACATATGTTTTAATTAATTAAAAAAATTTCAAAAACAAGTATTGTGTTTTTACATTTCACAATCAGAATAATAATAATAACAATACAATATTTATATTTATTAAGACCTTTTTTAACATTTAAATTATATAACAATTTTTATTTCAATCAGAGTTATTTTTTTAACCCTTTGCTTATAATTATTTTATTTTAGCAAATATAAAAAAAAATCTACAAAAATTTATTCTGAGTTTATTTCTACTTTTCCTTTATTTTCCATATATATATACACACACACTATATTATTAAGGGTGTACCATGTAACCCAACTGGTTACAATACATATATATATATATATATATATTGAAGCAGTCGGATCTGAGTTCGATCCTAACTTCATGACATCTAGCCATAAGCCCACTTCAAACCCTAGTACTAACCTTAAATTTCCAATGCAATGGGGCTTTATACATTCAATCCATGCTAATTTCCATAAAGAATAACTTATTTCATAAATGCATATTAAAATTAATTAGTTTCAGATTTAAATTGATCCATTCTATTAATAAATTCATGATAGAATTATTCATGAATTTATGTATTATAACTGCATGGATTGTGCGTATATATTTGTAAATATTTAAATATATATAATTGTTTAAAAGTTTCATTGTGGCAGGAATGTTTGATTTTATTTTTAAATAATTTGTTAAAGTTTTATTGATTAAAAGCTACATTCTTTTGATAAGCTTTCAGATTTTCCCTTTCAAAAAACAATAGTTAAAGTTTTATTAATTAGAAAAAAGATAAGGATTTCCTAATTAAAATCATTTTCTGATTTTAAGAATTCATTTCTAATTAGAAAATGAATTCAAGTTACTGAGTTTGAAAGCCTTATCGAAGGAATGTATCTTAAAACAACCAGTAAATCTAAAAACATTGATAATGAAAGAAGCGCTAGCCTGAAGGCATCAGAGGACAGGATATATAGCTGTGAAAAGTGTGGAGAGAAGAAGCGATATTTGTTGCAGAAAAGTGACAGTAACTTCTGTGCTTTTTAAAAATCATAAATTCAAATAGTGCTCCTATCATGGTGAAGGGCTAAACGTCAGGAATGTGGCTATGGTTTTTGAAGTCCCCTGAAGGTCTTCACTGAAGCTTCTGAATCTTTTCCGGACCAATCATGCTGCTAAAATCAGGAAAATTTATTAAAATATTGTTCAAGTAATCGACCAAATGGTGCCTATGTTTTACTAACCTGGATGTGTCAACTAAGGAAACCAGCCCCAGAAGAAATGGGTAATATATTTCCATAATAAACCTTAAACTATCTGGCCAGTTTCTGAACTTTACTTTACACTCCCTTTAAGAGATCTTCTCATTTATAAATGTAATAATCTGTGTAACACCTTTTATTTATGCTATTCTAAAATATATAAATTCTCTCAATCTTTAGTCCTTAAATTTAACTTTCTCCTTTCTTATGATGGTGGTCTTCATTTATTTTATTATATATATATATATATATATTTATTAAATAATTTATTTTATTATATATATATATATATATATTTATTAAATAATTTATTAATGTTGTTATTTTTAATTATATGCCAATAATCTACCGACTCGATGAGCTCCTTTGTCCTTTTTGCTTTGTATAAATAATCCTCGCCCATCAGAACTAGGTTTATATAATTCTATTAATCATCGAGTTGAAAGAAATGATCAAATGTTTGCTATTTTTATAATTGGCTAATAATAAATTATTAGCTCCATTTCTAATCTATGCCCTAGCTATTTTCTCGTATTCAACAATGGGTATTTATTCATATATAATCTTAAAATGTTTTCTCTCATATTAACCAATATTTAGTTATTCACATATAATCTAAAATGTTTTTGCAAAAGGGTCAATAAAGGAATCAACTATATACATTTTAATTCAGATTGTTTTCACTGTCTATTAATATTCAGGAAGGGCACGATATTTGGGGCATAATTAATATGATTTACAAATACTTTAAAATAATTTTAGTTAAAAGCTCATTTGACTTTAATTAAATTGATCAAGTCATCACATAGAGCATTCTATATGGGTTTTAGCATTCAAACGATGACTATCAAGTCATCATCTCTGAACGTTGCTGATGTAGGGTAATCTTCCGCTCCGTTAGGCTGGTCGGTGATAATATTTCTTTTATTTTAAATAATCGAGGAAGAAAGCAATTCATCTCCTGTTCATATTAGTCAAAGGGCATAAAACTTGTCAGATGCAAGCCACCATAGGACTTTGATCATCGACTAGCTATCGTCTTTCAATTTCATTTTATAGCTCATAATTTGTCAGCACCATTGCCTCTCTATTCCAGTAAAGCCCGCTCTGATGCATGTAATTCATGACGAAGTGATTTCAATTAAAGTTGAACAAATTCTCAGTTATATTTAGTTAAATAAGTTTTCTAATAAAGATTTAAGTTATGCCCTAAAATAAGTATCTTGCTCTTCATGAATGGATTTGCGAATGTGAAAATAAATCTCACATTCTGTCGTAATAAGATTAGAGTAAAAATTAATTTACTAATGAATACCTTTATCTGCCTTTTATTACTTGTTGGGGGCACAGACATAGACTTTCAAATATTGTGTAATACTTGTTGGTATATAATAAAGACTGCCACTCTTTTTATAATTATAAACTATGTTAAAGGCTAGAGGTGATTAATATAATCATTATTTAAAATTCAAACAAAACAAATTATTATTATTAAATATTTTCTAAACACACTTGGTTTCTTAGTGCTTAATTCTTTCATAATTAATTTAATGTTAATACTCGCTGTCTGTGTTGGCAACCTGAACATATACATATGATTAGATTTAAAATTATTTTAGTTAGTTTATTATCAGATATTAATGTCAGTTCAGGGGTCTCTGATCCTCACCAACCATTGAGCTAGTTTCTTGGTGCATAGCACTGTGCCGTCGATTTAGAATTTTACTAATCTGAGCAGGTGAGTTAGGTTTGAATTCAGTTTGGTTCAACTGAGTTTGAATCCGACTTGCAGTTTAGTTGGTGGGTTTTTCGACAGGTACATGGTTATGTTTTTGGCTGCCCAACTGTTGTGGCTTCGATTTAATAAACCCCACACCCTGTAGACAGTAATTATAATTTTAGTTACTCAGTCAATTGAGATCTCGATAAATTAAATGTTTCTGTAGAGAGTTATATTTTAAAGAGTGTTGTATATATTTAAGAGAAACTTATGCGATTCATAACACATAACTGAAATGTTTTAATAAATTAAAATGTCATTTTGTAAATTTTTTTCTTATACTTAAAAATGTTTTCAAGACTATTTTTTAAATGTTCGTTCAGTAAAAGATTCATTAGTCAAAATAATTATTTAAAGAAAAGTAATAAGATAGTAACATATATATATATATATATATATATATATATATATATATATATATATATATATATATATATATATATATATATAAATATATATATATATATATAATTAATTATACATGTACTAGATCAGTATATATATTATACATTTGTTTATACGTGTTCATGACAGTAAGAAAGTTATTGTTAAAAAAGTAGTAAGAGTCTATAGATTAAAGCAAGGGGTAAAATAAATGAAATATTTTGTCTGTGTCAAAATTAATTATATGTATCTCGGTCTTATAATTACAAATATCCAATATGATATCATGTTAAAAGTTTTAAATTTCAAAGTATTGCTTGCTAGCACCACATATATTTAATGTTCACTTCATATTCTTAGTAGCCTCAAAGCAGGTGAAGACCTTTTGTGTACACCAACCAGCCAGATGCAGTTGGCAAAATGCTTAAATGGTTTACACGCTTTTATGCTAGCAAGATTAAAAATGATATCAACAAATAAATGTCTTGTGTAATATTAATTTTGACATTTTTTTTGTGTGAAAGCCTCATGCTTAGTAAAAATGAAGTAGTGAATTCCTATATTTAAACTCAGGTCAGGAACGCGTCAGTTGTTAATAAATGATAAATATTCATCAATCGAATTGTTCTATCAAAAATTAAGTCAGTCATATGTAGTTTGGGGGTCAATGGGTTATTTCACAGGCCCTATTGATCTCATTTTGCTCGCTGGCGCCCATATAAATAAATTTGTCAGCAAATTTGATTGTCAGCACAGTAGTGGGTCAGTTGTCTAAATAATGAAAACTGAATGTGTCCAATACAATTACTTGTGCTATCTGCTAATATATATATATATATATATATATATATATATATATATATATATATATATATATATATATATATGAATGTTTGTATATCACTAATTATTTGTATAGTTTTTTTTTCGACAGGGGAGAACAGTTGAACAGAGAGAAAGTGAATAATGTTTTTTTTTCATTATCTTTAATAGTTTTTTCTAAATAAAATACATGTCTCATTCAAAAAAATTTATATAAAGAGCTAACCAAGAAAACTGCAGATAGAGATATACAGCCTACTTCATCCAGCAAGTAACCACATTCAAATTCCTAACAGCCTTCAAATATGAGGACCAACACATCATCCGGACGATCAGACATCATTTATCCCCATGGATCCAAAGAATCATGCTTGGGATGTGCCCTATGTCAATAGAAAATACCATAGACTTTTTGACTGCAATAGACTATGGGAACTTGACACCAACCAGAAAAGACCAAGACTACGACCATTATCAAAAGTTAAAACCATATGTGCCACCTGATCCAGGGAAACAATAGGACAAACATTAAATGACAGATATATATACAGACAACCGACTGACACGGCCATAGGGAAAATGAGACTTGATTAACGGACCTGTTTATAAGCTAGATAATATTTAAAAAAATGATTGCAATGAGACATGTATAATTTTTGTAGTTTGTACAGGTGATATTCACACTAATGCTGTTCTCCCAGAGTCTACCAAATTGTTGACTACACTTATGCGAATGTATCATGCATAATTAAAGAGATTTTTTTTTCACTGTTTTTTTTTTGAAGTGAAATTAAATGAAGCACTTGGATCTGAGTTCGATCCTAGCTTCATGACATCTAGCCATAAGTCCACTTCAAACCCTATTACTAACCTTAAATTTCCGAAGCCATGGAGCTTTATACATTCAATCCACGCTAATTTTCATAAAGAATAACTTATTTCATAAATGCATATTAAAATTAATTAGTTTCAGATTTAAATTGACCCATTCTATTAATAAATTCATGATAGAATTATTCATGAATTTATGTATTATAACTGCGTGGATTGTGTGTATATATTTGTAAATATTTAAATATATATAATTGTTTAAAAGTTTCATTGTGTCGGGAATGTTTGATTTTATTTTTAAATAATTTGTTAAAGTTTTATTGATTAAAAGCTACATTCTTTCGATAAGCTTTCAGATTTTCCCTTTCCAAAAACAATAGTTAAAGTTTTATTAATTAGAAAAAAAGATAAGGATTTCCTAATTAAAATTATTTTCTGATTTTAAGAATTTATTTCTAATTAGAAAATGAATTCAAGTTAATGAGTTTGAAAGCCTAATCGAAGTAATGTATCTAAAAGCAACCAGTAAATCTAAAAACATTGATAATGAAAGAAGTGCTAGCCTGAAGGCATCAGAGGACAGGATATATAGCTGTGAAAAGTGTGGAGAGAAGAAGCAATATTTGTTGCAGAAAAGTGCCAGTGACTTCTGTGCTTTTTAAAAATCATAAATTAAAATAGTGCTCCTATCATGGTGAAGGGCTAAACATCAGGAATGTGGCTATGGTTCTTGAAGTCCCCTGAAGGTCTTCACTGAAGCTTCTGAATGTTTTCCGGACCAATCATGCTGCTAAAATTGGGAAAATTCATTAAAATACTGTTCAAGTAATCAACCAAATGGTGCCTACATTTTACTAACCTGGATGTGTCAACTAAGGAAACCAGCCCCAGAAGAAATGGGTAATATATTTCCATAATGAACTGTAAACTATCTGGCCAGTTTCCGAACTTTACTTTACACTCCCTTTAAGAGTTCTTCTCATTTATAAATGTAATAATCTGTGTAACACCTTTTATTTATGCTATTCTAAAATATATAAATTCTCTCAATCTCTAGTCTTTAAATTTAACTTTCTCTTTTCTTACGATGGCGGTTCATTTATTTTATTATATATATTTATTAATGTTGTTATTTTTAATTATATGCCAATAATCTTCTGACTCGATGAGCTCCTTTGTCCTTTTTGCTTTGTGCAAATAATTCTCATTCATCAGAACTAGGTTTATATAGTTCTATTAATCATCGAGTTGAAAGAAATGATCAAATGTTTGTTATTTTTATAATTGGCTAATAATAAATTATTAGCTCTGTTTCTAATCTATGCCCTAGCTATTTTCTCATATTCAACAATGGGTATTTATTCATATATAATCTTAAAATGTTTTCTCTCATATTAACCAATATTTAGTTATTCACATATAATCTAAAATGTTTTTGCAAAAGGGTCGATAAAGGAATCAACTAAATACATTCTAATTCAGATTGTTTTCACTGTCTATTAATATTCAGGAAGGGCACGATATTTGGGGCATAATTAAATGATTTACAAATACTTTAAAATAATTTTAGTTAAAAGCTCGTTTGACTTTAATTAAATTGATCAAGTCATCATATAGAGCATTCTATATGGGTTTTAGCATTCAAACAATGACTATCAAGTCATCATCTCTGAATGTTACTGACGTAGGGCAATCTTCCGCTCCGTTAGGCTGGTTGGTGATAATATTTCTTTTATTTTAAATAATTGAGGAAGAAAGCACTTCCTCTCCTGTTCATATTAGTCAAAGGCATAAGACTTGTCAGATGCAAGCCGCCATAGGACTTTGATCATCGACTAGCTATCGTCTTTCAATTTCATTTTATAGCTCATAATTCGTCAGCACCGTTGCCTCTCTGTTCCGGTAAAGCCCGCTCTGATGCTCGTAATTCATGATGAAGTGATTTCAATTAAAGTCAAACAAATTCTCAGTTATATTTACTTAAATAAGTTTTCTAATAAAGATTTAAGTTATGCCCTAAAATACGTATCTTGCTCTTCATGAATGGATTTGCGAATGTGAAAATAAATCTCACATTCTGTAGTAATAAGATTAGAGTAAAAATTTATTTTACTAATGAATACCTTTATCTGCCTTTTATTCCTTGTTGGGGGCATAGACATAGACTTTCAAATATTGTGTAATACTTGTTGGTATATAATAAAGACTGCCACTTTTTTATAATTATAAACTATGTTAAAGGCTAGAGGTGATTAATATAATCATTATTTAAAATTCAAACAAAACAAATTATTATTATTAAATATTTTCTAAACACACTTGGTTTCTTAGTGCTTAATTCTTTCATAATTATTTTAATGTTAATACTCACTGTCTGTGTTGGCAACCCGAACATATACATATGATTCGATTTAAAATTATTTTAGCTAGTTTATTATCAGATATTAATGTCAGTTCAGGGGTCTCTGATCCTCACCAACCATTGAGCTAGTTTCTTGGTGCATAGCACTGTGCCGTCGATTTAGATTTCTACTAATCTGAGCAGGTGAGTTAGGTTTGAATTCAGTTTGGTTCGACTGAGTTTGAATCTGATGTGCAGTTTAGTTGGTGGGTTTTTCGACTGGTACAATATGTATATATATATATATATTATAACAGAATGGGATTTTATCCCGTATGAAAATAGGTTAGCTAGATCATCACAATGAATAAAACAATCTATTATTGACTCTGCATCTATATACCTACCACACAGTCAAATTTCATTCTTAGGAGATAAGAGGTTAGTGATCAAATAAATATCAAACTATCATATATGGCCTCACCTTCACAAGTGGACTTGTCCAGATTCCTTATCTGATTGTATTGAATACTCATTGCTTCTAACCATTGTGCAAACATGTTGATAATCAATGTATAAATATGATCAAAGCCTCAAAACAAGTATGGGCAATCTGTAAACATGTGTATAAAATCTCACAATTGGTTAGGCTTTCTCAATCCGGTTGCTGCCAGGAAGCTAAGAAATTTGCCATTAAATAGTCAGCCTTTTTTGAGGCAAGCCAGAAAATGTTTGTCTACCAGAACATGCTCTCCAATGAAACCACTGGTGACAGTGAAGGTGTTACTAATATATTCATTACCCATACACATAAGCAGTGAAGAAAGTCCACAATGGGATTGGAAGCAGCTACGATTATTGCAGACTCAAGATGTCTAGTACAGCTGGAAGAGTCAATTAACAAACTAGAAACATGCTGTCCAGTACAGCCAGAAGAGTTAATACTAGAACTTATAAGACAAGCTTAATATATAGATGGAAGTGAGTCCAGTCATTTGGCATAGCCAGCTCATTATTCACTAACTTATATGTCAAATTATAGTTATTCATTGTGTAATATGTATGTATATTTGTTCTAATAAATTGTACATATTAAATAGTTAGTGTTCATATTTTGGTTTGAGTCTGAATTCTGCAATTCAGAGTAGACACAACACAAACTATACCCATATCCCAACTCATCCTTACCATCTTTCATTTCCATTATTTCCAAGTTTCAAACTCAAGGAAGATCTGCATGATTATCTAGTTCAGTGTATATTAATATCACTTAAAATACAGGTAGGCATGAACATGTGTAGGTATTTAATGGTAGGTGTGAATATACAAAAATATATGTAAATGTGCAAAAATCTTTTTAAGTATATGAGAAGATATAACCAATTGAAATGGGAATTTAGAAAATAACAGTAAACATTTGTATATATTTAACAACTATATATATAGTATGCAAAAATTTTAATAAAGAAAATGTATAATAAACTATAAAACATTTATTTGACATTCAAGGTTTCTCTTTGCTTGTAATTGAATCCAATAATTATTCCAAACCCTTATCTTCTACAAAGAATATCCATTTGATATCCAGTACAACATAAATGAAATTTATATTATGTTTATGATTAACTAAATCATGCTTGCTTTCTATATTATTGTATGGAAATCATAATTCATTTTATTTTCATTAAGTTGATGTATTAACTCGCTACCTGTAACAATGATGATATGGGTTCCGCCTGTTATATATTGTAATTGGGGTACTGAAAAAGAAAAAAAAAACTATTTATGATAGAACTAGTTAGTCATGGTATACTGAAACATTTAACGAAAATATTAGTATAAACAAACAGAGAAAAATATATATGATGCAATTATACAAATGTTTGTAATAAATACGTCTTAAAGAAAGTCTTATCTTTCCCCTTAGATGATGATCAGATTTGTATGTAAGCAAGTGCTAGTCATAACCTATATTTTATTTTAATTACACTGATGACAATAATATTTCTCCATTATGTGATGTATTAACACTTATTTTTCTCTTTGCATCCATATTCGATTAAATATATGAACAAAATATAATAATGCAAAATATACAAATATATAAAATTCATGATGTCAACATAAATTTAGTTTTAAAGTCATAAGAAAAAATGTCTTAGTGAAACATCTTGGTAATACTAATTAATCCATTTTGGACATAGATGGTAAATTGTGAATCTTCTAGAACATCCATTAAATCATCCTTTGTGTTCTTGGTATCTTAATCATTGAAGTATGAAGTTGTAATATCTATTTCATAATAATAAACTTGATATTTATTATGGCAAAGAAGTTAAATGCTCGGTCAACAGGAATGGTGTCTTTTTTCCCTGATGTCTCTATTGCACTTAACAATGCACATTTGCTTGTATCATTATAGATATACTTTTTTACTAAATTATTTTTTAGTGAATCAAGAATAATATTTCTTGTACTATTAAATGTCTACAAGTCTAGATAATTTGATCTATGATTTAGAATGAAAGGTGATTTGGAAATGCAAATAATCCTACTTTAATTTCAAATATTTCAGGTTTGAATTACTCAGTTGGCTAGCTTTAATTCTCTATCCTTCTCCTTACATTCTTGGATATTCATATATTAGTTTTTAATATTATTTTAACTCAAAGTGGTTGGTGTTTCTATTCAAATAGCAAATTCTCTGCTTAAATTTTCACAGATTATTCAGCAGATGAACAAATATACTATCTCTTTGAAGATGCTCATTGTTGAAAAAGTAAGTTTGTGATTATCATTTGGTTTTATTGTTGTCATTATTATTAGTAATTATTTTTTATATAATGCCTTCATAACAATAAAAATTTTATTGGCTCTTTCTTTATTTTAATATAAATTTTCATTTCTTGCTGGTGCCCACATTATCCGATCATATTTCTCATGTATTGTCATAGTGTGTTGGATTTACTTCACTCTAAACAAGACAATAATTACTAAAGTTTAGTTGTCAAATATGTGTTTTACAGTGTAAATGAGATATGTATTTATAGTAAGAGTATAGTGAAGTTTAAATGTGGAACCACAATTAATGGTTTGTCATTTAAGGTTCTTTATTTTTATTAATATAGTAATTAATAAAGAACACTACTATATTGGGTTGTGGATTCTAATTAAGGCATAATGAGTGTTACTGATATTAGAGGAAAATATATATATATATATATATATATATATATATTTTCCTTTCCATTTCTGATATATATATATATATATATATATATATATATATATATATTGTAACAGTCAGAAATGGTGATTCATTATCATAGTGCAGAATTTGACCACCACACAGAATGACAGCACCATCTAGGTAGCGAAGCCACCTGTAGTACTGAGTTTGAACATAGTTTAACGGTTCCATAATACAATCTATGAAACAATGCATCTGATGCCACATTAGTAAATATTTCTTTAGCCATGGTGGTCAGGGATATGCAAGAGATTCATGATTTTATTTCGAGTCAGCTAATCAGAACATTAATCTTAAACATTTATATTTAAACAATCAAGGAAACATATAGAATGGTTATCAAATAAATAAATAAAGAAGTAATGGCAGACATATAGTTTGACATTATTTATTGAAACATTTTAATAATAAATCATTTACTAATAATATTTGTTAGTATTTATGTTGAGTAACAAAATTTTCTGATACTGTTATATATTCAAGAAATACATTTATTTATTTAGAAACATTTATATGAAATCATTTTATCAATAATACTTTATATTTAAGACCCCAGTAGCAGTATTTTCTGATACTGTTATGTTTACAAAGAGAAATACATTTATTTGATGACATAATCTAGCTACCTAAAATTCTCAAGCAAGTATTTCTAAGGCATGCCTTTAGGGATTTATACCTTTGCAATGCAAGAGTCTAAAGTAAGATTTATAATAGTAGCGGTGGACATATATTTATTTAATTAAAAGATATTTACTAACAACTAGGAGCAAACATTTATTTGAGAGTGAATTATGTCATTAATGCAGGGACAGAGTTATACATTGAGTAATAAAGTTAATAAAAGAAACATGTGGTATTTCTAGAAAGGTAATTGGAAGTGGCAGTATATTGAAACTGCAAAGCCATGAATGAGTTTAGAACGGGCTGGCATTTGCCATAGGCCCAAAGAGGCAAGGTGTCACATAAGCATAACCAGGGACAGGTAATTTGTGCCACGATTGCCTCCAGGCTGCATGACGATCGTCAAGTCCTATGGGAGCATTTATTATGTCCACTTGTGTAGGAAGACAGGTTAATTTCAACCCTATAGAATCTGGAATATTCAAGGCTTGTAATGGGTCATCACATATCTAAAATGTAACACATGTATAATGTATAGATGATTCTGTTAAGATTTAAATATATTTTATAACTCTACCCTACATTATCAACATTTAATAAAGAACGTTTGCGACTCTCAAAGAAATGCAATTTTATGGAATTATTAATCAAGATTTAATAAAATATAAAACAATATATAAACTGGGTAATTATTACAACTAATATGTCAGCCCTTTGCTAAGCAGTAGACACCTGCATTACAATAAATGAAGCATTGAATGCATGTCGATTAATATGAAAATATTAAGTTATTTATGAAAATAAATATTAATGAAAATGTGACATGCATCCACTGTTTCAAGCAATCATAGATTTATACTTAGAAAATTATGAGCATGTGATAATTATATAATAAAATGTAGATTTTAGAATTACACACCGAAGAAAGATAGAGTTAGGCAGGCTAGATTATTAAAGAAATTTACATATTAATTATTAAATTTATAGCATTACAAAAGAGAATTTACAGTTTATAGTCTATAAGTTATATAAAGAATGAATAAGCTATAGCAGGATATTAGTAGAATACTCTAGAGAATTTGGATACAGGTACCTGTTTTATGAGAAGTTTTCCGAATCAGTGATCAGTAGCAAATTGTTCATGATTCTAGCATTAGCAGTTCTTTACAGCATTTAGATGATTCATGTAATTTAACAGCAGCAGCTTTCAAATTATTTTAGGCAGCAGATCTTTGCGGTTGAATTTATGAAGGGCAATGGAAGGTTTGGCATATGATAGGCCATCTCCAGATGGAAAATAGTCTGGATGTTTTCTACTCGACCATACGGTGGCAGGTAAAATTAATTTAAGATCTTGGAGAATCTCAACTGATTGGGAGCACAGCTAAAGCTAAACTGAAAGTTTTTAGAAAGTCCAAAATGGCCTCCTTTCTTAGATCTTATCCTTTACATTTTTGTTAGTTTATTTTTGGATTCCACTTAATCTGTCCTGAGGATAATCAATGTAGTTTTGTTAAATTTAATTATAGAGAAAGCTGCCTTTCTATTGTTTACATTTATATTTTATATTTTATGATTACATTTTAGGGAATTTCACCAGCCGTTGCTTTTAAAATTTCAAATACAAAAGGGAACATATGATTATTTTTACTTTTAATTAAATATTACAATCTATTTCTAAATTATTATTAAATGAATTTTAAACAAAGCAATAAATAACGGATTTTACAATTCAAAATAAATAATTAAAATTATATATTTTTATATAACTAAAAGAAGAAATCTAAATTATATTATTTATCTTTATTTATTGCCTTAAATTTGATATCGAAATGTGTGCTGTTTATGGTGAATTCTACATATGTCTATACATTTTTAATATTGCTACACACACAATTCGATACCAAAAAGTTTAAATTTGGGCAGGATAGAGCGGTGGGTGAGAGACGATATAAAAAAGGTGAAACTTAAGATTCGAATACGAATATTACTGTTTCAATATATATATATATATATATATATATATATATATATATATATATATTGTGACCATCTGAATGGGCACAAGGGTTTAAGATACCTTGTATCTTAATTAAATAGCTATATTGTATTATAAAAAAAATGAAATAGCCTTGGAATTTTAAAATTGTTGAACAAGATCATTTAAGGTTTAAATATGGGTTGCTTGTGTAGTTTATTGACCACTTGATAGGTATTCATTAGTATTATTGTGGTTAATGAGGTATATAATGTAAGGAAGAGGGGTTGTTTATTTATGAAATTGATATATATTGTTGGAAAAATGCAATGTTATCCTATGTTAGTATAATATTTAGTTGAATGGTTTGTACAGTCCTTTATTCATTAATTCTTATCCTTGTGTCAACAGTTAATAGCAGCTTTAATTATATTTAGTTAAGACAGTTCAATATTTAGGCTGTAGTGCATGTATGTGTATGCCTGTATGATTCTGCCTTAGGTTTCATCTCATTTTCATTCTTTAAATAATAGCAAACAATAGTACATTCACAATAAAAATATTTAAATTACAGTAGTTATCTTAAATAATTAACAAATATATATTTCTTTCTAATGATTAATAGATATTTGAATCAATAAATTATTTTACTAATTAAATAAATTATTAATCATTTTATCTGATAGTTAATTAATATTCATTTTACTTTCAGGTTTGTAAAAGCTATTTATTTCATTATTATTATTATTATTATTATTATTATTATTATTATTATTATTATTATTATTATTATTATTATTATTATTATTATTATTATTATTATTATTATTATTATTATTATTATTATTATTATTTTGTCATTTAATTCTGAAAATCAAAATCATTTTTTTTTGTAAAGATTTTTTTTTGAATATGTAATTAGAAAAGTTAGCAAGATGTGTGGGAGTGAAAAAAAAAAGAAGAAAAATGAATGGTTGCTAAAGAGAGAGCTTGTAACAAAGATTTCCAGTATGTAAAAAAAATTAGCTTTGTAAAGAATTAGAGCCAAAAAGACGGTGGCTTATATTTTTCAAACAACTAAAGTTAATTGCTGAAGTCAGATTATAAGAAATATATCATGGAAGGAGCTAATTTCAATATGCAGCACTAAATTTTAATGAGATACTCAGTTTTGCAATCTCTTTCAATTTAAACATTTTAAACTAATCTCTTCGTCACTGCTGCTCTTGTAAAAATGTATATTAATATCATGCAGTTTATATTATTTTATTTAATTCCAGTTTTAAATAAGAATGGTTTACATAACTATTATCATTTTATCATTAAGCAACGTGTTTTCTTTTTTTTTTTTGTTATATGGAAAATGTATGCAGACTGTTATATAGAATACATTTTGTTCTCACTATTTTTCGTATGTCTATCTTGATAGAGCATACCACGTTTAAATTCTTCGTACTTAGATAACAGTATTCATTTATTGGATATATCTGGAGCTAATACGTATTTATGAATTAAGAAATAAAATGTAAACTACTTCTGTTTAAATTGGATTTGAAGGACAAAAGAAAAATGCTGGTAATTTTTTCGTTCTCTTCAATAAGGACGGAATATCAAACAAAGCATTATTAATCACGGAATTACTAAAGACAATTTAAAGTGTAGAATGCTATTCAAAATAATAAGGACAATTGCATATTTAATCCAGAACGGCAGAAAATATCGTATATTTTCAGTATGATAAAGGAGGAGTTAACTGCTTGCGTGATTTGGTGTCTCAAATGGATATGTTATGAACACTGAAAGGTAGTGGGTATATTTAAGTTACACTTATATATTTTAAGTTATACTGCAGAAGTGCATTTAGTTTAAATGCGGTTTGGAATGTGTCCTATACTGTTTGTATAATCCCGGAGAGAAGCTTTGCAAATGAACTTTTTATTCAAATTACAAACCTAATTACTTTTTTTATTTTTTTTTTTTATTGCTTAACTCATATATAATGTATATGATGGATAGAGAAGCTTTAATATTATTATGTTTATTTTATAATATATGCTATTTTGACTTTCAAGACAGTATCTGGAAAACGTACAACTTAAAGGAGTAGTACGTTGGTAAAAAAAATGATTGTGTTCAGATAGGTCTTATTATTTTCCTTATGAGGATGAGGAAATATTTTTAATAATATATTATTAGAGAGGTTTACATTTATTTTTGCATATGTTATTATCTTAAAGTGAGAAGTATTATTATTATTATTATTATTATTATTATTATTATTATTATTATTATTATTATTATTATTATTATTATTATTATTTTAATCAACGAACGAACGTATAATAAAAATAGTTTGTTAAATATAAAAAGAAAGTTCGTTCATAATAATTAGAAGCATTAAATCTTAAAAGTAACCTAAAGTTTATTAAATTAAAAAAAAATTATACCTTAATGCAATATTTAATTATCATATTACCTGCTTAGTGAGTAATTTAGGGTTAATATTATATATACTTTTATTCGCGAGAGTGTGTTTGTTTTACACAATTGTAATATTTGTGTGATAAAGTATAATTTGTGAATATTTTATGCATAAATTCGTACAGTGTCGTATTTTCTGAGTTGAACAGATTGATGTATTATCTGTAGGTATTTGTCTGCTAGCATGAATTTATAAGGTTCAATATTTTAGAAGCTATGATAATAGAAAAAAATCTGACTGCGTTGTAATATTTATAGGGATAAAAGATCCTGCTTATTTAATATATGTTAATAATTTCCATGAGTAGAGCCTAGTTTATTTTATATGCGTATGATTAATGATATTTTTGAAGTGATGTTCTTAGGGTCCTGATGATGTGGAATTTAAAATCCCCACCAAATAATGTATTTAGAAGTAAAGGAGTTATTGTTAAAAGATGATTAAATGATGCTTAGGAAGTGATATGACGTTTTTCTTGGATTATTGGTGTTGAGTAGATATTCTCCACCAAAGGTATATGTGGAATTAGGTGAATTCTGGTAGAAGTGTTCAATAGATGTTTATCTGCTCCTCATGTATATTCCATTTATAACGTGTTGTATGTAAAATCATAAAATATAGCTTTATGTTAATTAAAAAGTGGTTAAACAAATTGTTAGATTAATTCTGGATGTAGTACTAGTGTCATATTTATGGAGGATTTACGACATTGTTCGAAATAAATTAATTATGTGATATTTTCTTAATGAAGGGAGAGTTTACAGAAAAGATTGTTTTATAATATTGCTGCTTGAACGTACACACACACGCGTAATATAAATAATATCGCGAATTGGGGTTTAGAATTATGAAATATAAAAATGAGAAATAAATGCTCGGAAATATACTAAATTCAGTTAATAAAGCTATAAAACATTAAGATTTAAACAGGAAATAAGTATTTTAAACTACAATGTATCTATTTAAGTAAAAATTAATCATCAAATCATCAGAATAAACATGATTTTGCTATGTGTGAAAGGTATAAGGAATTGGAATTATTATTTAGTCAATTAGAGAAAGTTGTTTTGCTGAAAGCCAAAGATTAATGGTTTGATTTATTTTGTCAATCAACCGTAATATCCTCTCTAAAGTATTTATATTTTTGTTTTGTTGTGATAATAATATGATATTTCATTTATTCATTGTCGTATGGATAAAACATCTAAGCAAGTATGTGTTCCAAGTCGGGATCTTTAAGTTTATTATTAGTTTTTTAGATAGTAGGAATCCCAAACTGATGCTAAAGATTTATTTAATAATTTAAAGGTCTATAAAACGAAGACCTATTTTGTAAATATTATGTTCATCCCAATTTATTTTGTTTATTTGTAATAAATCATGTATTTAGTTATTTAAATTTAAAACAACTGTGTCGTGAGTTATTTTTTTGTATACATTCGTATTTTCATTTCCACATCTCCACATTGTATAAATCTATTATAAAACAGATATACTATTTTAAAGTTATCATATTAAATTTTCTAGTGTCTGACAATATTGTATTTCTTAATCCAAACATTATAAAGAGTATTTGCCACTTGATAAACGTATTATATTCGTTAGATGATGATATGAGATTAAAATACCCTATCTCTGTCATTATCTTATTATTGAAACACAGTAAAAATATTTAGTCAATTTGTTTCATTATATTTTAGCATACTTTATAATTATAACTTATGGGCAATGTAGTTTATTTAATTCAACTGTGTTTATTAAATTCCCTGAGATCTTATTATTTATTTCTTGATTGACATTAGAATAAATGTTTAAATTATGATATGCCAAGTAACAAAATTGTCTAAGAATATAATTATAGCAAGCTGATATATGTTATACTTGGATGAAGGAAGAAATTAAGTTTAAAGTATATTTTAATAGACTGTATCAAATAAACATTATGATTCCTTATAATACAATTAATTAACAAAGGAATTTACATTATATTGAATGTTTTATAATATTTCTTCTTTTATTCATTTATTATTATATATCTTTTGAACTGCCTATAGCCTCCCACTGAGCTGAGCCGAACATAAACTTAAATATAGAGTCTCAGTAATAATTTTATATTATGTATTTTGTTATATTGTTCTATTCATTAATAGAACTGGCGCCTGGGCATTTCGTTCATGTAATATACATGAGCGGTGTTGGGAGTGTAGGTTATAATATATATATTCTACCCTCAACTTTAGTGCAAGTAGATAGTGGATTGAAAATAACCCTGGAACTGACCAAGGAAT
The DNA here is from genome assembly GCA_028023455.1 of Epiperipatus broadwayi. Classification (NCBI taxonomy): domain Eukaryota; kingdom Metazoa; phylum Onychophora; class Udeonychophora; order Euonychophora; family Peripatidae; genus Epiperipatus; species Epiperipatus broadwayi. The sequence continues at coordinate 39,610 of JAQFVV010007267.1, read as the reverse complement.
ACTAGTGTGTTTCTCTAATGATAGTAATAATAAGATTATGTATACCCGGGCACCAAATTTTAATTATGAAATTGCAATGCCCACCAGAGATCATCGTCCATGCTTATAACTATTGGATCTAATAAAGAAAGGAATTCAAACTCTGTTTATTATGGTTTTAATTTTAAAACAATAATAATTATGCAAATCTTCTCGAAATCAGTTATTACTGTCGAGCATTGGTGGTCGAGAGGTCAGCGACAAGTTGTCCCCGGGATAGCGAGTTCGCTTCTCAGCTGATGCTATGACACATGAGTAAAAAAAAAATCAGTTATTATTGCTAACTAAATAATATAGACAACTTTCTTCCACAACTTTATGTAAATACAAGATCCCAAGTGGTACTACAACAATACTGTGTATATTTCTAATAGATAACTGACTAGAAATAAATTGGTAATCGATATGGAAAACTTGTAACTTATGTTTATAATACATACCATAAGATTATTATTTAATTTAAAGTAGAAAAAGAAATGTTATAATTTTTTCACATTTAATTCCACTACTATTATTTTGTTCTCAACATCTATCACTTTCAATAGTCACAATTATATAACCCTAAATGTCTGTGTTATGTTCTCCTATATATCTTCTTAACTGATAACTTTTAACCTTATTACATTAACACACATATATGCCTTCCAACTAACTATAGATTCATTATTATTATTATAATAGTATTTTCCGAATTTTAATACTTACACTACTTGACTTCCAAACTAGTTCTTATTTAATAAACGAAGTACTCTTTTCAACGTCTTGATCTGCTAATGAATTGCAATTATTAACGATTACCATGCAAGGGATATGACCTCCAAAACTTTCTAAATTAAAATTTTAATGTGAATTTACCAGAGGGAATCATATTAAATACCAAATGTAGGAAAGGGATTTTATGTCTGCTCCCAATATTTATGACATTACAACGAACTAAATATAATATATCTAAATTGACTATTTTCTCTCATTTTATTCTCTTTCATATCATCTGTTTGCCAAATTTAATTAGTACTTTTAAATGTATTACAATTTACGAGTCGGGTATATTCTTTGTCCCCACGAAATGATTGTTCCCCCCTATTTAAAAAAAATTGTCGATTAATATTTTACAAAGGTGAGTTATGGAAATCATTTATGGAAGTAAACTATGGAAGTAAACCATGGAAATCAATCATGGAAATCAATCATAAAAATGAATTATGTAAGTCAAATATGGAAATCAATCAATATAAGGCAATTCATAAATTTAAATGTGATCAGATAAAAGCTCTAGATATAGGTGCAGGATATATATTCTGGAGATATTTGAAATATTAAAACACAAGACATGCATATAAATTCATAACAATAACAAATATTTATTATACATAAGGAAGAAAGAAACACACATATAATATCAATACAATTTCAAAGGTTATATTTATTATAAAATAAAATTTACTGTCTTTTATATGAAATTTACTTTAACTACTAAAATAATAATAATAATAATAATAATAATAATAATAATAATAATAATAATAATAATAATAATAATAATAATAATAATAATAATAATATACTTTCAGATTATTTAAGTTTCTTTAAAACCGAATCATTGTTTTGACTCATATTATAATTTAACATTAATGCGCTTACGTACGAAATCAGAATTCTGCATTTAAATATAAATATGAAATTATCGTATAACTTTTCACAAGGCCTATAAATTTCTTGCCCTTTCCTTCATTACAACACTTATAAATGGAACTACTCCAACAAACAAAATATATTGTATTCCTATGTAAAGATAATGTTATATCCAACTTTTTAACCATTCTAAATAATTGGTTTGAATATAAAACCATAGTTTTAATCCCATGCATATTAAATCTTCACCACTATCCCTTTATGATTCTGATCATTATGTTAACACTTTAGTGACTGTATACATTTTGACTGGCTTCTATGTTGCCACAGCTTGACGATGTCTAATTTTATTACTTTTCACAAACTCGGACTACATATCAGTCAGCCCATAAATTAAAACAACTCTTTGTCATCTCCCACATCAACACACACATCTGACTATAACCCTCATGTTATCATAGCAAAATTTATCATATCTTGCAAAACTGTCTTGATATTTTATAGCACCATGCAGCACTTCTCAATGGACACGTTAGTGTCTCAGTAAGGGAAATTAAACAATTCATAAATTCAAATGTCAGCATTGGCCAGAGAACTGCCTTTTTCCTGAAGTTAAGAATTATATGAGGAACTAGTCTCTACACATTTACTTTAAATGGGTTTGCAAGACATTTTACCACAACTGTATCAATAATTTCCTACTTAATCAATGAGTAAAAATGGAGCTGGGATCAAGACCTTGATCTCCTAATACTGCATACATAGTAGGTAAATTATAAGATAATTATTTCTATCTATCTATTCAAGGTGGTACAATAACTCTACCTCAGTAATACTCAGCATTTATAGCTTCACATATAAACACATAAGGCAATTATAGTCTTGATGCAAGATAACAAGTTGACCGATCATGAACCAAACCCATGTACTATATTAATTTCAAAAGTCAAGTACCCAGCAACATTTATCCAATCTCTATAATCATAACAGATCGCATCAATGTGTTAAAGCATAGCAAAGACGATGCAAAGCCTTTTTCACACATCTAATATTATGCATATAATTTTGATAATAACGAAATCTTTCCTTTTTTTTCATATGACAAATATATACAAGCATTTATGCTTTATAATCATTATCCATTAACACATTTTCATTTTCAATACTTTCTTATGGGTCAAAATCATTCTCTTTTTTAAAAAAAAATTCCTATAATGGTTAAAAATGAATCACACATGCTAATGAACATATAAATAAAAGCAAAATAAATAAACAATAAAACATTACATATTGTCTTATGGTTTGAGTTCATTAAAAGCTCAGTCTGAATATTTCATGCTGTCAATGCCAACTTTATAGAAAACACATATGTATTGTCTACAAACCAATTACTATTTTTCAGTTGCCTTGGAAAACACTTTATATGATTATGTCCACACATAAAATTCTGTTCAGTCAGGATGTAGCTATATTGATCACGATAATAAAAACTGTTGAGAGTTTGTCCTGCAGATTACTTTTGCATTTTAAATACTTTTCTTCCTGGGTTCGAATTCAGATGCTTGATTTCACATTTTAGTCGATAACTTTAGTTTCTTTAATTTTCATCATCGCTCCCCTTTTCTCTTAGTTTCCTTCAGGAGAAAAAAAAATTTCAAATAAATACTGCTCTAGATGCTCTTCCTTTTTTTTTTTACTATATTTTTAGGTTGGAGTCACAATCAAAAAAATTACTAATAAGAATGACAAGTAGTTAACTAACTTTATATTAAAGTTCAATCATTCCTTGCAGTTTTAATTCATTAAGTTACGGATACAATACTGTTCTAGATGTCTTCTTTAAACAAACTTTTAAATGCCAAATACGAAGATTGAGATATCGAGTACAAAAAACTTTGTTATGAGCTAATTTTGTTATAATTGATTTTGGAGAGAGAAAAGTATACACCATTTATAACTCAATTACTTCATGTTTAGGCAATATAAACACACTTCTTAACAAGTTGAGTCAATTGCTGTCTCTGAAAGAAAAACGATCAGAGAAGATGATCAGATATTGAATTAGCAAGAGAAGTTACCCCTTCATTTTCTTTGGCTTTTATAAGGAGAAAAAACTACCTGCAAGTTTCCCCTTTTCCATGCTTGTTTCTTCTAATTTACGATTTTCTCTCTGAAGTCAACCTTTGACCCTAACTGTTAAATGTTGGTTTTGATTTATTACCCTCAACTCTGGTGTCAATTTCTTCTTTCTTAATACATTTTATACCACTTTGATTTACGAGAATTATTCAAAAAAATATAGAATTGCTGGTATTTTATAAAAGTGATATTATATAAATAATTTTCTTAATTCAAATATAGAATTGAAAACAATAACCAATTCATGAAAAATTCATACAAAGTAAACTCATTTTATATTTTACTATCAAATAATCTGGAGAACAATGTGTAAATTTTCATGAAGAAAAAAATCTATATATGCATCATACACACATATGCATGCACAGACTCACAATATTAAATAGTGACTGCTTGAACATATTCATTTCAGCACAAAATATCCTTTATCCATATTAGTATTAAATATCTTTCCTAATTTCCTAAATTCTTAAACCTATTTTAATGCAAAGAACTGTCAAACACATGCTATTTATAACAAGTCCAATTTCAATTTTTCCTAATATTTTTATTAATAAATATTGTGATTCACAAAGGCCTTTCTGTTTAGATATATAAATAAACATTTTTCTGATATTACAGCACGCTGTCATTGTGCGCCTGATTAAATAAACATTTTCAGGATAAGATTTCTTAAAATAATAAAGTAAAAACATTCAAATTTCAATACTCAATAACATGAAAATTAAAAATTGCATTACATTATGTTAGAATCAAAGTTACATTTAACGGAAAAGGGAGGGTGTTCTCATCCAGAATTAAAATTCGTAGGTTCATAGCTTTTTTATGTTATTTAATTATCGGGATTTTTTTATAATGGATGTGTATTCATGAAGAATTATTACAGTCATGTGCATAAGTACTACTTTGTTTATATTTATATAGGTGTAATATGTATTCTTCTTCTAACTTTAATACTGTCGAGAGTTAAAAAGCTGACTTTTTTTAAATATTTCACATACATTAAAGGGAAAAAAATGTTAGCTCCAGCAAGTGAACCAATAATCAGATGGCTTTGAAAGGAATAATTAAAAGGGATAATACATGAAAATCTAACCATTATATGAAAAATATTTTATTTGATAAAACTAAGAATAGTTCAAAAAATATATTCATATATTATAAACATAATAGTTTTGAAAATAGTGAAACATATTGATTTAAGAAGAGATCCTTATAACATTCCAAGCTTCATATCTTAAAATGTGAATGGTACGTGTGTACAATATCTGGAGTGAAGAGAAGACAGGAGACGTTTTCACCAGTGGTAACTTTGTAATGTTCTTATTTTGTCAACCAAAGTTACCAATGCATCGATAGGAATTTGAAAAACCCTTCTATGTTTTAGTTCAATGTAATTATGAGTTTATCTAAGATTTGATTAAAAAAAGTGAAATCACAGAGTACCTATGTAAGTGATGTGTTTTTAGTTTAAGAAGGTATTAAGTTGGTTGCAAATTTACTATTTACATCATACATATATTCAAATAGTGAGATCACAGAGTACCTATGTAAATGATATGTGTTTTTAATAAAGAAGGTATTAAGTCGGACGCAAATTTCCTATTTACATCATACATGTATTCAAATATTACATATTTCAATTATTAAAATCTTGAAAGAATTACCAACTATTTGAATTCCACATTGGGACTCATTTTGCAGCTGAATATATTATACTAAAAAAAAAACTTTAGCATAACATGAAATTTAGTTGTCATTAATCAGTAAATATTTATCCAACAAAATTTATTAAGCAATTTTTAAGCAAAAATAAAGTAAACTCAGCGTATTTTGTTATTAATGAACAAGTGGCTATTAAAATATATCTGTACTAATATACATCAATAAAGGAAATCCTAAGACGATAAGGAACTTTCTTATATTATATAAACCTACAAGAACCTAATGAGAAATTCTGCTCAGAGTCCACTTTTGCTTCTTTAATGCAGATGTAAATTATTTGAATCAATGATATCTTTTAATTATTTGCTGAAAAAGTTTCACTGTTGTATTAACATCGCTCTGATCCCGTAATTAATATGATTAGTTTATACATTATTATAAATTGATGATTCAAACCTAAATATGTGAAAGGAGATGCAGGTTTTTTGTTTTGTACCTCGTGACCTGTATTCATGCCACAATTTAATTTATTAATAGTTAATGTTGATTTAAGGTAGCTTAAAAGATAAATCCTTTGCTACTTCTTACAAAAGCAGGTAAAAAAATATTGTTTTTGTATTTTATTCTAAAATCTATTTTTTAGTGTAATATCCAAAAATATATCTGAAAAAAGGTTTCACTTATAAATCAACAGGTTGCTAATAATATTTCACTTTGATATATAATTTTAAGATTTAGGAAAATGAAATATTAGTGAGAATGCAATAATAATGTAGCAATAGACGGATATTTACTAAGGACTTGCACATATGCAGATTATTCTGATAAATGTCCAAAAGCTAATAAGATATACTACCATAATCATTTTATTTTCAAATATGAATTGTTTTACAATGTATATTAATGAAGCATGGATTTGCATTGAGATTTAGACCCAGATATTAATCGGTGATGTTTGTGAACTTTATTAGATAATAGAATTTCCAAACATTTCTTGATTATCATTTCAATATTCAGAGAGTTATGTGTTATTTAAGAAGAGACTTAAATTCAGGATACAATTTATAAGCGATGCGAGTCCATGACTGAGTATTTGTTTGATTTCGTTTAGTTTCATGATATGTAAAATTAATGTTATGCCCATTTATAGCATATATTTATCCTAAATTACTCAGGATATATATTGGTAAACTCAATTTTATTCTTAATAAATATAGGTAATAACAGGAATACAAAGTTGGTTAACAAATGGATTATATATATATTTAATTATACCTTTGTTGATTACTTTGCAATGTTTGAGGAAATAAGAGCGGTAATATTTTGTTTCTGATAATTATATATACAAATATTTTAATATTTCTAAGTACATATATATATAAACTCATTCTTTTCTTTTTGAAAAGAAATCCAACTTATATCGAATTCAGAAAGTATTGGGCAAATTACCTTAGAAATAAATACGATAATATTAGCACTTAGACGGCGTTTTAACTAAGTGATATTTTACTTGTCATTAACAGCTAAAAAAACAATAAGCTAGAGATGTGATACAAATATTTTTATAGCCGGTTTCTTAAAACCTCAATAGGATTTTTTTCTTTTAGCAGTCAATTTTCTTGATTTTTTCCCTCAAGGTCTATTAATTGCTTGATAAACTGGGATTTCCAATTGCGTCACAAGAAAATACTTTATTTTAATAATCTCCATACTTCCGCTTTCTTTTTTATTCTTCTTATAAAGATACAATAAATCTTTATAAATACATCAAAAGCAAGTGAGGTTAGTTTATAACAAATTGTGACTGCACGTGCAAATTATAAAATATTACCGCTGCAAGTTAATAAAGATATTAAAGGTAAGCAGATTGAAAGTATCTTAATATTATAAAATGTAGAAATAAAACGAATGTGTTGGAAATATAAAGTAATTATTTATTAAATACAGATGTAACTCACTAAATATTTGCCACGAAGTTAAAGTTCATCATTTATACTTTATTATATTTTTTTTACTATATTTTACACCTCGTTCACGTTCTCATTACCGTTTTTGTCTCTATTCTTCTGCCTATGTCCTGTCAAAAGATTACTTTTTTGAAATGTAACTACTAAACTCTTGTTTCTAAAACTTTTCTTCCAAGTAAAATATTAAATCCGCTTCAAACTTTTTTCTTTCTTAAATACCATCCTCTGGGCATTGCTTATAATTTTTAGAACACTAATGTTCAGACCCATGGACAAAGTCAGTTGAAAGAGGTGCCAATGGTGCAAGCCCCCCCCCCCCCAATCACGTATGTTAAGGCACCTGCCATCATCATATATGTCTTTTGCAAAGTTAATAAATAAATTTAAACATTTTATTAAATGCTAAATATAACTAGTTTTAAAGTTGTATTTTTTTGGGTACATGGATATTATTCCTGCAACCTAGGAAAGAGGGGACGACTTTTTACATACGCGATATTGTTGCGAACATTAAATAAACCTTTGCGATTTTAGTTTTTTTTCCTCGTTAAAAAACGTGTTTTTGAACGGGCACAAAACGTGCTTTGAAACGTGTCAACCGAAACTATTATATAGGTGCTTTTTTGGACATTTTGGTATTTTTTTTCTGATTCAAAAGTTTGTACATTTTAAACTTACCATTTCTTATTATTGTGAATTTGGTTTAACATTTTTAATTTCAACTGCATTATTTACTTCTGTGTTTTTTTTTTTTTTCCAATTTCAACTTGGTTATTGTCCGACTTCTGCGTTTTTGAATCTTTGAATTAAAAGTGTATTATTTAATTGTAATTGAATGAAGACGTTGACTTTGTTATTTGTTTATTCCAAAAATTAGATTGTCTGGCAGAATTCCATTTAGAGCATGTACTGGGCAGTCACTTGTTCCACAAATCTTTCGGAGAAATAGAAAGGACGGTGGGAGGGGGGGTATTACTGACAATCGCCATTTTGTATGTAAAAATCGTCTGCATAAATGTATATTTTATAGAATATTTTTTCTTTTTTACTTTTATAAAAATATATTTATGTTGGCTTTTTTTTTTATGGACCACGTATTTTTTTTTTTTTAATTGATCGAATTAAGTAAGCATCAAAAGTTAGTTTGTGTCCGTGTACAATTTGTAAAAGTACGTGTATATCTCTCATAATATTTTTTTGTTTTTGTAAAACTGTATTGAGTATTATTTCTGCAACCAAGAAAAGATAGAATGACTTATTTGTTTATTCGAAAAATTAGATTGCCTGGCAGTATTCCATTTAGAGCATGTACTGGTCAATCACTTGTTCGACAACTTTTTCGGAGAAGGAGTAAGGACGGGGGGGGGGATTGCTACTGACCATCACCATTTTGTATGCAAGAATCGTCTGCGTAAGTATATATTTCATAGAATATATTTACTTTTATAAAAATAAATACAGTATTTATGTTGGCTTTTTTTTTCTCCTGCAACACGGACCACATATTTTTTTTTGTTGAAATTGATCAAATTAAGTAAGTGTCAAACGTTAAATTGCGTCCGTGTAGAATTCATAAATGCGTGTTTATCTCATGTAATATTTTTTAGTTTTTTTTTTTTGTCTTTGTAAAACTGTATTGAGTATTATTTCTGCAACCAAGGAAAAATAGGATGACTTTTCACATTCGTATCAAAGCATTGCTAACTTTCTAATGTTTTTATAATAGTTTGATGTTGCCAAAATAACAACATTAAAAAGTTAGCAGTGTATTGATACGAATGTGAAAAGTCCTCCTATCTTTCCTTGGTTGCAGGAAAAATACCCAAGTACCTTTTTTTATATGATTCAAAATCAACAAAAATTTTATCTAAGAGAATCGTTCTTGAATGGATTTATACTAATTGTAAAGCAATAAAAATATATATATTTAAAAATATCAGTTTTTTTTAATCTTATGTAAAATAATGCCCAGATGAGAACATTAAATGGCATCTGCTTTTAGGGGTAGCATTATGGATTATCATCACCACTCTATTGTCTTCAATGTTCCAATTTTTGTGACCTTCATGAGAATGAGCTATTTCGTTATTATTATTTTATCCTTCCAATGTTGTAGAGGGTCTACGACTTAAACAATAGCTTAATGTATGATCATTTTATTTATAATATTGGTATATCACAATTTGTTTTATAATTTTGTTTTTAATTTTTAAAAAAGTAATTGAACTAAATAATGATCACATAACATGTCAAACCTATTTTAGAAATTATTTCAAGAATTCATCTATAAATTTTAGATTATCACTGGACACTACAATTTACAAAAACGTTGGTCATGCTCAAGAATACAAATATATGTCTTATATAGCAATTTTGTGCAAATATGCTATCATTAATCTAAATACGATTTGCATAAAATTATAAATAATTGTTTTTACTTATTTTGTTTAAATTTCTATTGTACCTGTTTGAGTATGGATATGAAAATAAACATAAATGTATATACTATTTCTTATATTATCAACGCTAGACTGTGTAATACAAACTATTTGTAGATCATTTTTTCTATATCGGATTTCTCTTCTATGAGATGCAAAGAACTGTGCTGAACTTATTTGAAATCCAGTTTTAGCATGTGTCGGTACTATTTTATTGTTTTAAGCATAGTTCATAATTAAAAATTTTATTTTAATAAATCTGTCCTAATCATATTTTCCTTAGTCGTAGATAATTTATTTTTAGTATGTATGATGTTAAACACCTCTATGTTATATCTGTATTCAAATTTATAACCGTTTGTTCGTCTGCTTAACAAAGTCATTTCTTCTTTATAATCTAATGTTATGTGCATGTAATCATAGCGAAAATCAGTATATATATATATGTAACATTCTGCTTTAAATCCATATAATAACTTGACTTAAAAATAAAGAGATTTAATGACCTACTTTAATTTCCATTTAAACCTAAAATTAAATGTTATTAAGTGAACAATAGAGTAGAAGTTGTGTAGCCATAGCAACTGTCAGTGCAGATTAATGATTATCCTGGTAATATACTGTTAAAACACACATTTTTAATTTGTATGTACGTGTATTTAATGTAATTATTAAAATCAGTCATCACTTATACAATCCCAGTATAATAACAATAAACAATCTCAGCCTGTTGTCAAGGAAACCATTTACCAATGAATTATGATCCAATATATTTATGTACACATTAAAGATTGTAAATTGATCACAGAGATTGACATTGGTGTTTGTCATTGATATTGGAATTGTTTAAAAGTTGGACTGATTTTAATAATTACTTATAAACCCATAATTATTACGCAGCAGCAACACCTCCCAAAATACTGTGTCCAAAACACAATTCATATATTAATTAATGCATGCAATAGATGACAATAGGTGAACCACCTTTTCTTTGAGTTTTTACTGCTTTTAAGCATTTATTCATTGATAATATTGGAAAAAGCTAGTGAAAATTGTATATCAGTCTAATTTAAATACAGCACAGAACATTCTGAAATTATAATGGAGGGATTTATGAACGCGACTCTTTCAAACACCTTATATTAATACTTTTTCAAACACCTTATATTAATGCAAAGTCAGTTTTTATAAGTGTTAATTCTGAATATGCAGTGCTATTAAATGAAATGTAAGCAAAACTTTCTGCCATTCTCATTACAAGGCTGGTAAAATGAATCTCAAATTATTCTCTAAATATTGAAGTAAAATTTCCGAAACATTTGGAAAGCACATAAGTTGGACTAATCTACATATTTTACATTCTTTATTTCTATTAATGTCAATGAATACTGACTTAAAGTCAACAAAAGTTCAAATAGTAAATTGCCCATCCTATTTTTTGTGTATACATAGTTTTTGGATGATATTGTTACTTCTGTTCAAATTATATATACATATGTTTCTATGAATGCATGGATTTTGATAATTAGTATTAAAAGTTTACAAGACGGTCATTAAGTCTAGAAACCGCTCATTCAGTTTTCCAACTCTAAAAAAGAAAATGAAGATAATAAGCAGAACACAGAAATATTACATCCACATACATACCATGATGTCCATTTATTGATTGAAGAACATGTGTAATTGTTGTTCAATTATTTTATTTTTTGCATTTACGTGGAAGGTATTTGACATAATTCTACTTATACCTATGAAAATTGTGCTCATGTTTGGCATTAAATAACCTCTTTGGATGTCTTATGTTATTCATAGTTTTACATGACTATTCCACACAGATAAGATCCTACAATAATGAATGATTATCTAGTATCATATCCACAAAATTGAAAAATAAGTGGACTAGTTTTATGATCTTACCATTATATTTTTAAATCCTTATGAGAAAGTAAGTAAATTATTAACTCTATACAACTGTCTTCATTGTACTAAATATATCCTTGTCATATGAAATACTATATTTACATTTGATAGTATTTTGAAGCCTGTTCTATCCCCGCAATATCTAAGACCACTTTTCTACTTATTAAACTACCATATTATTTACATTGATTCATTTAATAGTCTTCCAAATTCAATGTTTCTGAGAATTTCTTGGGATAAAGAACTTAATTCTTTGAGCATTAATTATTTAACCAAAATTTTCATATTACTTTAATTAAGTAGTTATTAATTTGATTTGAATTGACAAAAATGGCAGTATAATCAGCATACTTTAAAACAGTACTCAAAATTATAAAGTTTTTGTTTTCTATTTTAATCAATCCAATAAAATATTTTCACCATCAAACTATTTTCATTATTGTCTCAGACCAATGTCATAAAAACCAAAAATCTTGTTGAATCAAGTTCACAGTCTTGTTTACTATCAAGTTTCATTTCAATGGCTCAATCTTTCCACCTGTATTAAAAACAACATTATTTCATTAATTATATCATGTTGAAATCGTAATGAATAAATATTGCTGGTCGGACAACCAATCAGTTTCAAACATTGTCGACGATCTATATCCCTCATTCTGGTTAAGTAGTACTTTTTAAAGGGTTATTTATTAATCCAATAACAATAATTGTGTTACCCGTTTTGTAAATAGTAAAAAAAAAAAAAATAATAATAGATAATAAATCAATAACTATTTTAAATCTAACTGTTGAAAAATACAAATATGTGTAATGTGCAAACATATTTTGGAAAACAGCTAAAGGGCAGCGTATGTAGCAAATTAAGTATTAAGATTGGTATAGTTGCTTTTAGGGAATCATATATTTTAGTTGTCTAAAGCGGAAAAAAAACTTATAAAAGAAATGTAAATGATTTCAGGTATTTTTTGCATACTAGATAAACCAGCAATTAGACTTTTATATTATTGGATTTGATGTAAGAGGTAATTTTCCACCATTATAAATTTTTATTTGAAAATTCAGCTGTATTAGAATGTATTTTACATAATTATACTCATGCCTATTTTATTAATATAGGTCCAAGATGATTTCCAGAGACATCAAATTTAAAAAAAAAACTCTTAACATTTTTTTTTTTGGATTGCACTTTCACTGCAATGTTATTAAAAGATAAATTGCTTTGAAGATTTTAAATGAAAGGATGTTATTAGACAAGAAGACCTTGGGTTATTTTTAAGTTATTGTTATTGGTGATGCTTGAAACTCAAATGATAAGACTGGATCTTTAATCAATATTTGACATTGTTTAGGCTGAAAATTGGTTATAAAAATTTAGATACAAAATAAGGACATTCAATAGAGTTAGAATATAATCTGTTGTAACAGTCAGAATCGTCTATCTCACTAACACACTGGAGAATTCAAACCCCAGACACGAAACTGAACATTCTAGGAAGGGTTGCCTTCTAGATATACTAGTTCGAATCTAAAGTCCAAATTTCACAGCACCATCACGTGATAACACATCTGATGCCACTACTAGTATAATCTTTGAACGGTGCCTGGTGGTCAGGGAGAAACAAAAGACTCTATACTAAAAGAAGCTTGGGTGGCTAATTAACGTCTATGGATTTACAAAAGAAATGCAGAAAATATGTATATAGACCGAGACAGTGATAGGAATCAATAAAATAAGAGATCAAATTTAGTTTTAAATAATTTCACAAAATTTATTTATATAAAATATATATAGAATGCCACTGTCTGCTTATATGAGACAGTGATGCGTATTAAATAATTGTGGGCATTATATTCCAATAAATGACAAAAGGTTTTAAAGCAAAGTGATATATTCTATTCCTCGAGCTAATAGCATTACGATAATGTGCTTGATGAGATAAGAACATGTGCGAGGTGCTTTGAGCAATTATACAAGTTTAAGGAAATATTTAAAATTAAGTGTTATAAAATATTTATTGATTTCGAGAATAGCACGGACAAAGGCTTACTAAGCAACAAAGTGGGAATGTTATCAAAGCATTTATTTGAGAATAATAATAATAGAGTTGCATTGGGAGGTCAGTATTGCTGATAATGAATTTATTAAAGTTGGAGGGTGTGGCACGTTTAAGTCACGGATGCTTTGTAAAATAAATATAAAAATAAAACAGTAATGGAATATTTGGAATGATTACGGAGGGCATCTTGCCGCTAACCCGTAGGAAAATATTTTATGAACAGCCGAAACTTAGCGACTGGGTGACAATTGCGTTTAATTCCCAGGTGTGTCATTTATGGACACACTCTGCCTGGAAACTGCAATAAGCGAAGATAACGGACTTGGCCATGTAAAGAATCCTTGGAAAAGTAAAACAAAGTGGTCTCAACAACCAATTCACTTACCAGCAATACGAGACTAGTGTATATAAAACATACTGAATAGGTTTTACTTGGATTAAGAGAAATGCCCAATCAAATTCCCTGAAATTCATTTAAAAGGGTCCGCACATTCTCGACGTCAATGATGAACTTTGTAATTAAAGTAGAACACAGGGATTAAAATAGGAAAATGCATGCTTGCGGCTTTGAAAAGTATAGATTTATATATGCAATCATGCATTAGGGGACACATTTAATCATTGACCTCGCACATACTCTCATATTAGATTAAAATCAATAACATGTAGATTTTAAACTATGTGATTATATTATATATTAACGAAAAGAATCGCCCTCAAATGAGTGATTTGCAAGATAATAAAATTGGAAATTATTTAGAAATTTAAAATATGCCTTCATAGCGGCTGTCTTATTTTCATCAAAGGGAATAATTCACTCGGTCAAAGACGATTCTGACACATTATCATAATAAAATAACAGAAAGCTTAATCAATAGAAAATATTAACCCAAGGATAGAGAGCAAAATGTTGAGTATATTTAAACCTGTTAAAGAAATACATAATGAAGTTATGTGAAATATCAGAAAATAATTTAAAATAGCTATAGCATGTTAGTTATCACAAAAGCTCTTGGGTTAATTTAGGGTTACCTCTGGAGAAGCATTTTGGGTAGATGTTTGGCAGGTTTTATAATTCAGCAGCAAAATCTGGAATGTTCATGTTTTTGCAGCAGCAGCAGTTCCGGGTTCCTTATGTGATAGCTTCTGATGGTCTGGAGCAGCGGCCGGCTATTCCGAGGGGACATAGCCATCTTGACGCCTCTACTCTGTCATGTCAAGGTTAGCAAATTATTAGAATAGAACTCAGAATGATTTCTCTTAGAAACATTCAAAGACTGGAGAACAAAAGAAAACCTTTCTATTTATAGTAGACTTTAACAATAGAACTGCCCTGGAGCATTACAAAAATATATCAGACTTATCAGCTGTAATTAAATCATCCGAATGTCTAAAGGAATTCAACATTAATTAATTTCTTTTGTTAATTTCCCTGTCGACATTCGAATTACAAACTAGATTTAATTAAAAATTACTTTTATTAATTAAAGAAAACCTTAAATGGACATCTGCTGTTTTTAGATAAACTTATATAATATTAACTAATTAAACTATTGTCCCTCATTTATTTTAAAGAAATATTTGGAATGACTTTTATAAAATTAAATGAAAATTATTTTACTTTTAAATTTCAATATTTGAATCTATTTACTAAACAAATATTTACTAAATGAATTTTATTTTAAATCAAAATATATTACGGACGGTAATATATATTTGTAAATAGATTCAAACAAAATAACTTTAACAATTTATAATTTTGATATGTTTTAAAATGCATATCATAATGTGTGTGCAATTACAACTTATATAACCTACTTTTTAAATAAATCTAAATTATGTGAACATATACATAATCCATAATATTTTATTTATTTGGGAATGAATTATGTATATAATACGAGCATTGTACTCATGGTTTAAAATTAGGCAGGAGTTTCGGTATATAAGCGTATTGCAGACACACTACGATAGATTGGGGTTCAAACTAAGGTATGAGGGTAGGAAATAGGTGAGAAAAGGTGAAATGAAGATCTTCAAAGCAGACCTTACTGTTTCACTGTTATATTATATGAGCATTTACAAGTAAAGTAGTCAACAGATCATAGACAGTTAAACTCTAAACTTAAAATTGTAGCTGCATAAAAATGCAAATCTTATTCGAATGGTATTCATGAGAAATTTGCTGTTCATGTTTTAGAATATGTATCCTTTTGCTAATCTTCGCCATTAAACACATTTGAATTATTATTTAATTATAATATTTCCGTAGTATGATTATCATTACACCACTCTCTTGCAAACTTAGAAACGTAAAAGAATTGTCCGAGCTTGAATAATTAACATCATTAGCTAGGAGCCTTGTTTGAATATCATTGAATTTTGAAAACAAGTCCACTAAGTAAAAAATGTGGTTCGTATGTTTTAGCAGTTCATCACTCAGAACAGAATTTATTTTGGCAAGAAATGTTGTCGTAGAATCATATTACTCGATGAGCCTTTGTAAACATATACCTCTAGACTGACATCTGACTTTGGTGTGTAAAAATATCTGATTTGATAATTCATCATTTTCTCACAAAGTTTGGAAAACAGAATCAATTTAAGAAGTGGGGATCTAATTTGATTAATATATTTATTAAAAAATTTTAAAGCATTATGAAAATCTGGACTGAGATATTTGCCACTGGGTGGGTAATGCAAAACACGGTGAATAGAATGTATATCAGGAATTTTTTATTTAAGAAAAGTTACAAAACCTCAATAACGGTTTGGTATAGCAGGTGAGCCATCTGTGGGTATTGTTATATTATTAAATAAAATATCGTAGTTATTCAAATATTCTTTTAAACACTGGTAGGTTTGTTATTATGAAAGGAGATGATTTCAAAGAGAAAATGGATAGAAAATTAAATAATGGTAAATATATGTTGTTAGATAAAAATCCAGGTAATTTGCTTAAAAGAAAATTGATAGATATTATGAAGAAAATGGTTAATTTAAAAATTTTTAATAGAGTAGATTATTTAAAATGCTATCCTAATGATTTTACATCAGCTAAGATGTTTGTGAATATTAAAACTCATAAAGATGGTTTTCCTTTAAGATTTATTTTTGATTTTACAGGTAGTGTTGTAGAGGGTATTTCTAGATTCTTGAATAAGTTATTAAAACAATTTGTTGATTTTGGTCAGTACACAGTTTCTTCTTCTTTTGAGGCTTTTGATAAGATTAATAATTTTAAAATGGAAAGTAATTGGGTATTTGGAAGTTTAGATATTGAAAATATGTATCAGTCTGTTAATAGGTTAAGCAGTATTGATGATCTTTTGTCTGTATTGATTAAGAAAAGTTCTTTATCAAAAAATAAAATTAAGGTAATTAAAGATTTGCTTTTGTTATTGGAAGATTCTATGTATTTTACTTATAGAGGTAATTTTTATAAGATTAAGGAAGGGTGGATAATAGGTTATATTATTTCTCCTTTAGTATGTTCAGTTTATATTAGTTTTATGGAAGAGGAAATTATTATTAAAAAGAATTGTTTATATGTAAAATTATTTGTCAGATATGTTGATGATTGTTTATTTGTAGTTGAGAATGATAAATTGAAGGAATTTGTAAATGAGTTTAATTGTTTTGATCCTTCTATAAAATTTGTGTTAGAAGGAGGGAGGTTAGATTTTGGTAAGTTAAATTTTTTAGATCTTTTGGTGATTAGAAATATAGAAACTAATTGTTTATTGTGCAGTCATTTAGTTAAAAGTAAAGAATTAAGATCTATAATTAAACCTGATAGCTATCAGTCTGTATCTCATAAAGGAGCTGCTTTAAGGAATTATTATCATAGGAATATTAAATTAAATAATTCTAGTGGGGTAGCTTTGTTTCAGAAATATCAATTTTATAAAGATTATTTGAGTGTTGGATACTCTGATAAATTTGTTAAAAGTATTTTATTTAATAGTAATATTTGTAAGGATGTAAAGGTTAAAGAAAAATATGATTTTATTTCTTTGCCATTTAAATTGTCTTCTTATAAAATTGTGTGTAGAAATAGTAAATTGTTTGGAAATAAGAAAATTGCTTGGAAAAGGGGTGTTACATTGAATAATTTATTAAATAATACAAAAGAAGTTTTTGATAGAAAGACTATTCCTGGTGTGGTATATTTTATTCCTTGTTTATTTTGTAAGAAGGTTTACATAGGTCAGAGTAGTTTGAGTTTAAATGAAAGAATAAAGGTTCACAAAAGTAGAGTTAAAAATAGATATTTTAGTTCTGCTTTGTATGTCCATGAAAAGGATACAGGCCACACTATTGATTTAGATGAAGCTAAGGTTGTCTTCTTTGAGAGAAATGAAATCAAAAGAAGAATTAAAGAGTCTTTATTATTGAAAATTTATTATTCTGAAACAATTAACTTATTTAAGAGTTCTTTTAATATTAAGGGTGGATGGGAAGTGAATGGATTTGTGGGTAGTTTTTAATAGTATATATAATGTGTGGTTTTTTTTTTTTTTTGTAGTTCTTTACACTTGAGAAGTCTGCTTGTAGCAGTGAAACCTTAGGTTGTGTTTTAATATTATTTTTATGCTGGTCTGGTTTAATTTTAGATTTGGGGTAGTTTTGATATATATATATATATATATATATATATATATATATATATATATATATATATATATATATATATATATTGAAACCAATGGGGTAGTTGATCAAATAGGGAATACAATGTATAATCGGGAAAAAAAGTAATTTTTACTCTTTAATAAAATGATTGTGTTAAACAAATCTTAGAACAAATTGTTTACTTCTTTTATAGAAAATATGACATTACTATAAAATTATTTATTATAAATTCGATCAGACTGCAATTTAAGTCATGCACCACCCCAGTCCCTTAGGCAGAGAAGCATAATACCCAGAGGATACCTGTGACCAGGTCAAAGCTATATAAGATATATAACTGCAACCACATTTGCAGGTCATAGATCTTCTCAGATGCTGGATTCAACATCTGTCATTCAAAGCACTTTTTGTTTTGAAGTAAACTTCAGGTGCCAGTTAACTACAAGTAGCTAACATGCTCTGAATAATGATAAACTAATTCATCACCTAAGAAAACCCAACTTGCTCAATCAAAAGAATAATATAATAAATTGCTGCTTAATTAGTGGTATGGGTAAAAGAATTGACTGACCTTAATTGATAAACAAATACTTTATTTTAACTACAATGCTTACTATAATTTGCAAACTCATTATAAATTTTAATCAGTTAAATAAACAATAATTTTATTTATAATAACCACACCCACATTCTCAATAACATTCAATAGTAATGTAATTTAATATAAAGCATTAAAATAAGTACAAGCATTAAAACATGCACATAAAGTGTTCATTTTATACATGCTATAGAGTTCATGTCAGTTAACTCTGGAGGCTTCAAACATTACAATGGCTACATTAATTAATATCATGTATTGGAATAAGAAAATGTTATTACCTATAGAATTTTTGAAATGTGGTGGCACCAAGTTATTTACTGCTGCATGTGTTTTTACCAAGTGGTTGGATTTTAGATTTCTGATGTGGTTGTGATGAATATGGTTCCAGGCTACTTCTTACTCCAGGCAGTCAGACACTTGATGTTTTCAAATTATTAGATGGGAAGACTGCTGATGTTCTTACAGATGGAGGTTGGAGTTTATCACATGCATAGAAACTGCTTAGCACTGCATTGTATTTATTGGAAAAATAAGTATAATATCTGATTCACATTAGATATGTGAATTACTGCCTGATGAAATATTGTGCACTATTTATAGGATGATCTTATTGTTATCCTTTCTAATTAATTTTTAAATTCGTCCACTGCTTTGATTAAATTTTTAAGATGTAGATGTATTTAAATAATCCTGTTGTTAATGTGTTTTAATCAATAACCATTGCTAATCCCATTTTTATGTTGCTTATGAGTATATGCAATCTTTGAGGGAATTTTTTACTTATAAACTTTCATTTATTTTTTATATTTAACTTTCATATTTTAATTTTTCTAGCAAGCACACATTGTACTATTACTTTATGTTTAAAATCAACTTATTATTTATGCACATATATATATATTATTTTAACTAAATGAAAGGAGAGATTTTTTTTAGTTTTAAGATTTCTTTTTTTTTCTTTAATAGTTTAAATTTTCTAAGTTAAATTCTCCCTCCCCCTGAAGTACATTTTAATTAATTTGTAAAACTTTATGAATTGACTTTTAGCAAACTGTTTTAAACTAATAATAAAAAGATTCTTTAAGCTTTTATAGATTATTTCTTTCAAATGAGATGTTTTTAATTTCAAAATCTTTATTTACAACTTATTCTGCAGTGGTTTTATTATTCTTTGTAAATTTTAAAACTTTTTGCATTATATATGTTTTTTTTTAATAATTGTAAATACAATTTTATATGGAGCACTATTCATTAGCGGTACAATATATTTTTAATGTAAATGATAAAACATGATAAAGCTAACAATATCAAATGTGATTAGTTAATGATTATTCATGTTGGCTGACTGACA
Source organism: Epiperipatus broadwayi (assembly GCA_028023455.1). Lineage (NCBI taxonomy): Eukaryota > Metazoa > Onychophora > Udeonychophora > Euonychophora > Peripatidae > Epiperipatus > Epiperipatus broadwayi. The sequence continues at coordinate 19,166 of JAQFVV010007267.1, read as the reverse complement.
TCACTTTTAAGGTGGGCACTATCCCATAATTTTTGAAAATATTCCACTGCATCTTGCTCTGTCTATAAAAGATTTGAAATTTTTAATCGTACTTTCAAATTGACTTAAACAAAATAAGAGTTTAATAAGAGTTTCCGTTAATGAATTTTTTTAAAAAAATCACAATTTTAACCACATATTAAGTGTTAACCAATATGTTAAAGGTAGACCATAATGATTGATGTTATATAGTGAATGAAATTTATGAAAAAAATCTATTCACTTTTTTTAAAATTGATATTCACTTTGAAATACATTTATTAATATTTTTTAAAAATTACCAAACTACACAAGTTTGAGAAAAGAATTTCACATGCAAAAAAATGTAAACAAATAATTTGACACAAAATGAATTATTTAAACAACAAAACCTATATATTTTAAATTGAAAATTAATTTAAAAAAAATTATTATTATTAAACATTCCTTTTTCTTTTATCAGTTTTGAATGTAAGATTAAAATTTGGAATCTTCAATTGACAGATCAAGATACAGTGGAAAATTTTCATAATTATGGGATAGTGCCTGCCCCAAATGTGATGTCTGTCTGCCTACATGAATAACTATGTTTTAAAGAGACAAAACACTCTATACATATTGCCACTTAGTGCAAACCATAATAATCAATGGATGCCAGAAGGCTTGTGCATAAAATCCCCATCTAGTGCCTCCTCAATCAATATCCCCAGACTAGTTTCTGGCTTGTGTCTTCATCATTGAGTAGCCTTGGATATGAGAGCATTGCAGCTACATCTTAGGAACCTATTCAATCTTCAGGAAACCACCATTTATTTCTACTTAGCTACAAAATTATGAGTCTTAAATTGAAACACCATAATATTTTCAATCCAAGCTCATTAGCTCATATAGTCATATAGGTCTAAACTCAGTTTAGTACCTATACAGTTTGGTGACTTTGGTTTTTTAATAACCATAACCACCAATATACTATTAAGCAGGATTGGTTTTAAGCCAATAAATATCACATGATAACCATTTCTTAGGCTTGCTTATAACTGTATTAAAACAGACAAAAACTCTCTATATGTATTGTCACTCAGTGCAAAACAGATAAATCAATGGATGCCAGAAGGCTTGTGCATAAGATTGCCAGCTAGTGCATACTTATCCAATTTCACCAGACTAGTTTCTGGCTTGTGGCCAGCATCAGTGAGGAGACTTGGATCTGAGAGTACTGCACCTAGAACTTAGGATCTAATTCAACCTTCCAGCAGCCACCTTTTATCTCTATTTAACTACAAAACTATGAATCTTAAATTAAAAATATAGTTTTTAGTTAAGTAGAGATTAAATATGGCTGCTGGAAGGCTGCATTAAATCCTAAGTTCTAGATGCAGTGCTCTCAGATACAAGGCTCCTTAATCACAAAGTCCACAAACCATATACTAGTCTGGCAATATTGGACAAGTAGGCACTAGATGGGAATTTTATGCACAAGCTTCTGGCATCCATGGATTACTCTGGCTTGTACTGAGTAGCAATATGTATAGAGAGTTTGCCCTGTTTTAATATCAGTTATAAGCAAGCATAAGAAATGATGATCATGTGATGTTTATTGGCTTTAAACCAATCATGCATAATGGGATAGTGATAAATATGTTTATTAAAGCACCAAAGTCATGAAAATGTATAGGTATTAAACTGAGTTCAGACCTACATAGCTATATAAGCTAGTGAGCTGGGATTGAAAATATTATGGTGTTATCTATTTAAGACTCATAGTTTTGTAGTTAAATAGAGATAAAAGGTAGCTGCTGGAAAGTTGCACTAGATCCTAAAATGTAGGTGTAGTGCTCTCAGATCCAAGCCTCAAGACTGTTGAATCCCAAAAGTCAAAAACTAGTCTGGGGACATTGGATGAGTAGGCACTAGATGGGGATTTTATGCACAAGCCTTCTGGAATCCATTGATTACTATGTCTTACATTGAATGGCAATATGTATAGAAAGGTTTGCCTGTTTTAATAACAGTTTCAAGCAAGCATAAGAAATGGTGATCATGTGATGTTTATTGCTTAATAACTATGTTTGTTATAGACTTATAGTTTGCTTAATCATGTCTTCATTTCTTTACTGCATTTACATTAAAATGTTTTTACTTGGGATCCTTTGAAGTTTTGTGTTGCTTTATCATTTTAATAAATAAAACAAAAAGTAAATATTAAATACGATAAATTAGAGTCAGTCATATTGTTGACATAACATGCTGCAAGCCTTTGAAAACACTTTTCTGGAAGGATATTAAGTAAATACCTAATATAATTTTATCACAGTATTTTTCCATCATCATCATTTATAAATTATTCAATTCTTGATGAAGATCTCTTCAAATGTAATATAGATTCATAAATTCAGTTCTTCACAATAAACCAACAAACATTCTTATTTCATTTATCCAGATTATTTGTGGTTTATTGGTCAATTTTTTACAATATCTTGGAATCCAATAAAATATTTCAATTGACCCTATATTATAATTCCATCTCAATATGTCCAGCCCAAGTCCATTTCGGTCTATTTATTACTGTCACAATGTCAATGATACCATTTTGCTTTTGCTTCCAATATTTACTTTTCCATTCTTTTTTTAATGTCAACAAATATCTCACCAAGAAGTGGCAAAACCATTTACTAAAACATTTCCTTTTAAACACATAGATGTATTTATAACTCCCAAAAAATGTAAAAGTAAAGGCTTCATCAGGTGGAAAGATATGATCTGGTATTTGATGTTTAATTAAATACATTCTACTTCTATTTATGACAAAATACCTCTCCAATTATTTTTATTAAAGTTTCTCTAATCATAAAACTCTGTGGATTATAATACTTTTTAATAATCGAGTATTAATGTTTATATATGTAAATGATACACATGTACATTTATTCAGCCTTCAAATAAATTCCAAAGTGATATTTAATTTTTAAAAAAGGAATATGGGTTTAATTTATACAGAGTTTGATCCCAGACTTGTGAGTTCTAGAACTGATCCAGAACTTCACAATTCCAAATCAAAAACTCTATGCCAAATTAACCACACAGGACATTCTAGTTAAGAAAGTAATTGAAAATAAATACTAGTATTTCCTGTTCTAAATACAGAAATAAGAAGCTAATATCGTCACCCCACTGGTAGATGCATAGTGATCAGCAGTCCATTGATCTTATAAAAATAATCACTTAATATTAAAAGTTGCACGATCAAACAATGTATGAAATCACATTTGGAATATGCCCTGATTGTTTCCTTTAATGCTTCACAAACAGGTATTATTTAATATCTCTCCCAATTAACATCATTTTTTTTCTCTATAACACATATTTATTTATTTACTTTTTTTATAATATAAAATATTCAAAATAATAATAATTATTATATTTTATTATTAAATCTAATCAGTTTTATGTAACATAATGAATATTTACTTTTATTATCTATCATTTTTGTTTAATTTATAATAAACAAATATTAATATAAAAAGTATTCAGCAATTACATATTTATTTTGTAACATCTTTTAATCTTTAAATAACAATAGTACATTTAGTTACTTGATCAAAAATAAGCTTTGTAAAGAAATCCAAATGTGATGACATATTTAATTTTTAATGATAAATAGGTTGAAAAAAATCATTTTTTTATGTAAACAATTTTCAAATGAACTTTAATTATATTTATTTTTACATTTCCAAAGGTAGAATTGCCACAATTTTAGTATATATGTAATAGGAAATATTTCTGTTTACATTATATAATATCGTTATATCTATTCTTTATTATAATAATATCCATGAAAAAAAATGTTTTCCTTATGTCATAGCATCGGCCAGGAGGCGAAGAACCGCAACAACCGTCTGCAAACAACTGCTTGCTTGCAAGGCGACTGCACTGACCTCTTGGTTAACAACGCTTCAACATACACAACTCTTTGGAAAAGGTTAAAATATTAGTTGCATAATGCCAGAAAAAATATTATTTTTTTATATTCTCACACCTTTAAATATAGATTTCTGGACTTAAATTCCTTTAACAATTTGGGTTTTAAGTAAAAGAGGACTTCATTTTATTTTAATAAATCCCAATAAAGAAACTTTTTACATTAATGGAGAAAACTTTTAGCCTGGTGGAATTGTTAATTAGCTGTAATTGATACTTTTCTGGCAACATCAAAAGCTAAAGTTAACTCTAAAGGTACATTTATGAAAAAACAAATATGTATTTGTTTTTTCATAAATGTACCTTTAGAGTTTTCTTGCAATGATATATATTGCAGAGACTTTGATTATATGGTGATTCTGAACTGAGATCAGACCCATATAAATATCTAGCTTGCTAGGCTGGGTTTGAAGACTTTACCGGTCTGAAAAATTCACGCTTGCAATCTGATAGAAACGTTTTGCATAAACACTTGAGAGTCAGTGTTTTAGATCTAGTTTCTATACTCTATCTCCCACTGAGGATAGCAAACCAGCTTGAAATCAGCTGATCTGGGAGTGAGCAAATGAAAGGGGTAGTTAATTTCTGACTCTTTTTTCGTTTATGTAAAACAAATCTTACACTTGTTCGGCGGTTTTGGTATAGCGCCATCTTTTGGACATAAATAACAAGTGATAGCAGGTTACGTGATTAACTTGTATTTGTTTTTTCATATATATATATATTCGCTTGTATTAATAAAACCAAATAATATATTTCAAATTTATAAATAAAATTTTAATGCTAACCAGAAGCATGAAATCTTATGGCATACACATATTATAACTTTGAATAGAAAGTAATTTATATAAATAAATTTAAAATTTTTCCGTTAATAATAATTAGCAGTAAGAGAAAATTATTTACATGGAATCAAAACTTTCTAAAAATTTTTTATCTGGTCATCCTTATCACTGGCATAACTGGTGTGTTGTTTGCAACCAATATTATCTATATATTTGGAGTGATGCTGTAGCTTTAGAGTTACCCAAAGATGGAGTAGGATGGTTTCAGTTTATGTCAGATAGAAAATATATTACTATAAGTAGGAATGGTAAAATGTAAGATGATACAGGTGATAGGAAATAGGTTTTGGAAAGACTATGGAGTGCATGCAACCAAGTTAAACCTGGTACTCCTAGTCAATCTATTTTATCTTCACTTGATTCAACATGTTTAACCATGGGAAATTGGTCTTTTTCTTGTAAAGGGGTTGATGAGATTGTCATTAACCAGTCACATAAACAGGGTCAAGTTATTATCTTACAAAAAGATTTACCTGGTTTTATTTGTGAATCTAATCTTGGTACTAAATATTCTTTTACTGCAAAAATGTTATTTGAACCTGAGTTTCCTACTGGTTGGACATCTCAGATTCCCAAAGATGAAAAGAAAAAGTGCACTTTTAATTTTGATTTAAGAAGGATTGCACCAAGTACAAATGAAACTATCTCAGGTACTCGAATCACACCATCACAAGTAAATTCTAAAGAAGTAATCATTCTCCATTGATACATGTTGAAAATCAAGTATTTTCTCAAATTTGTGAGACCCTTTCCAATGAGGTAAATCAAACACCCAGAGCTGAAATAGCAAAAACTACTGAGAATATGATGATCATGCAACAAATACACAAAATGATGATGAAAGAGATAAAAGAAAGTTTGTGCAATTTGGAAGCAAAAATGGCAACTAAGACTGATATAAATAGCATGAATATTGATCTGAACAGCAAAATGAATTGTATGAAAGCAGATATTAATAGTATGGAAATGAGGATAAATAATAATAAGGAAGCCAAGATAGATAGTATAATGGCTGATATGGATAGGATGAAAACTGAAATAAAAACTGATATGGATTGCATAAAAACTGATATTGATAGGATGAAAACTGAAATAAAGACTGGTATGGAAAGTATGGAAATGGATATTAAAACTGAAATGGGTAGTTTAGAAACTAGAATAAATGATGGTATAGAGATTAAGATGACTAGTATAGAAACAAAGATGGATAGCATGAAAGAAGAAATAAAAAGGGAAAAGGAATACATTATTAACAGCATAAAGAGTGATATGAATAGTAGGATAGACAGCATGAGTGAAAGTATGAAAAGTTTAAAAGTTACCATGGTAACTAAAGAAGAAATAATAGAGTTAAACAAAAGTATGAACAGCATTGAAGCTAAGCTAGATAATATAAAAATAAAATTGGATAGTAATATGTCTATTATAAAAGAAGAGATGAATGGTATGGAAACAAGAGTGAACTATAAGATGGATGCTATGAAGACTGATATAAATATTAAGACAAAGAGCATGAAAGCTATTTTTGTGACTAAGGAAAAAATATCAGAAATAAACAATAATATGAATAGCATGAAAGTATATATGAACAATTTAAAGACAACTATGGCTACCAAAGCTGATATGTCAGACATAAACAATAAGATGGATAGTATAATAGTTAATATGGCAACTAGAAAGGATGTGGAAAGTATTGAAGTCAAAGTGAAAGAAAGTATAAATTGTTTGAGAGAAAATTTGAAATCAGATATAGAAAGAGTGGAAGCATAAATGAAAACAGAAATTAAGAATGTGCAAAAATATAATACAGAATTAAAGCAAGAAATGGAAGGGATATAGGAGCAGATTAATGAGAAAGACATAAGGTGTCAACAGAGGTTGGAAGAATTTAAGCACACTATCACCAGCCAACGAGACACTAAATATGAAGAAGTACAACAAAATCATGTACATTTTAAGGAAGAACTATCTGTTGAATAGGATAGACACCAAATAAAAATTCAGGAAGAATTTAATATCATTAACACCAAAATTGAGCAACTTCACTCCCAATTAAATAATGAAGTGGAATTGAATGGCAAATCTTTTGAAGTGATTGATCAAAATCCATTAAACCCAGAAAGAATTGTAGAAATGAATGAAGTAGAGAGTTTTCAAGACACACAGTCCTTGGGAATGCAACAAATAGAAATAAGGCACAAGACTCAGGATAGTCAAAAGTTAGAAAATGAAGTAGAGAATGATCTGGAGATTATTGCTAAAAATCTTAGTGGAATAAATGACCGCAACCCAGAATACATTTTCTCACAACAGGTAATACCTGAGATGAGAGATGATCCTCTCAAAATTAACACAGATATTTCGATATCAACTATGCAAGTGTCTACCCAGCTAATTAACCCTATGAACACAATATTGACATTGAAAAAAAGTCACCTACATCCACAGAGTCAGGTAGAGAGTTCAAGCCACTCAACAAACCTATCCAGAGATAGCATAAAGTTTGAGATAAAACATGAATCTCAGAAATTGAGACAAGAACACTTGGATGATACTGCCATATCTCAAGTAAAACTAAGCTCTCAAATTTTTAAGGCTAACTACCTTAATAAATTAACAATATGTGAGACAATCTTATATTTTAAACATGTTATGGAAAAGTACATGAAAGAGGATAAGATGGAAAATGGAATTAGGTAAATATTTAAAAACATTCCATCGTACTCATATTTTCCATCAAAACAAAATTAAAGTATTCTCTGGACAAGATAGAGATGAACTATATAGCAGCTATCAGAATATAATATTGTTAACACAGAAGACTGCAACCATGATAAGTTATCACAATGACCACATTACTTTAGGAAATTTTGACAATGACAAAGTATATGATCATTTTAGATGTTTGCTGTGACATTTAAATGTTCTCTACTATCAACATGATGACCTAAATAGGCAAAACAAATGGAACATTTTAGAGAATGCCACATTAGAAGTTACTAAACAAAAAGATTGTCAGTTTCATAAACTATGCAATACATATGAGGATCCTTTTACATTCATTAGGCATAGAAATGCTAGTGCTTAAAAATCTAATAAAGGGGCAGACCTCAAAGATTGCAACTTGGAACTTGTACACTGGACAATCCAAAAGTTTATGAATATAAATTCTTATTTTGAATAGTATATTGTTAAAAAAAAAAAACTTAATACTAAAAAATTAATGCTAATTTAGTTAACCTTTATATAAATATTATTTTAAAGAATATATAAAATTGTTTTTAAGAATGTTTTAAAAACAGTTAGAGCATAAATAGACGGACCTACAATTTTTTTAAAACTAAACCATTATTTATGGTCAATAAAAGCAAATACATGGTATAAGTTAACTTAGTAGCACTAGAGTGCAATGAACCCCAATATAATATTTTTAAATTATATAAATAAATATATACCTATGTAAAACAATTAATGAGTGTACCAACTTATACCTATACCAGTATATCCCACTGAAATAAATGTGGAACAGGAAAGATTACAAGCATATGAAAGGCTCAAGAAAATGGCTGACCTAAGAAATAAAGATAAAAAAGGAAAGGTATATCATAATTTTAAAGTAGGGGACAAAGTCTTGATAAAAAACCCACATGTAAGTAAACCACAAGATAATATGTACCATAAGTTTTTTAATCAATGTGAAGGACCATTTACAATATTAAAACAATCTGGTCATGATGCATATTGGATTGATATTGGAGGAGAGGTACGTGGAACATATAATGCCCATATCTTAAAACCATATCTTGAAATCTCCATGTGAATATACAGTTGCTTTATAGAATGCATAACCCAGCTGGAATAATAAATAGAAGTGATAGTTAAAGCATAGTAAGAGATAAAATCAATATCAGAGAAAATATCTGTATTTATATTTAGGTGATTTAAAAAAATGAGTATAACTAGGGATATTATATTTATATTTTTTTTTGTTGATGAGGATATACTCAGGTTAATGCTTTAAAAGCATTGGGTTATCTTGATGTTAACCAAGATAGAAGAGTCAATCCATATAGTGTAATGGATGCTCTAATATTTAGTTAGACCTTCAAAAAATCCAGTAAGACTCAAAAAAGAAGCAGGATAAAGGCTAACAAATAAAGTTATGTGCCATCTAAATAGAGACACATTGCCAGTTAATTGTTTGATCCACAAAGCCATCAATAGGATGAAAAGAAAAAACCCAAAGTTCAAATCACACTTTAAATGATATATGATTTAACCATACAAAGAAAGTGTGAAGTAATTTTGAAAGACTAGCTGATAAAATTCTAGCAACATTGGGGTAATTTTTTTTTTAAAACCCTTCTGAAACCTAACTCAATCCAGCATTAAACAAACACATACTTATATGTTAGTTATAAAATTCTATCCATATGTCAGAATTTTAACCCTGTAAGAGAAGGGGCTTGTAGTGATGAGCTACAACCTGCCACACCATCCAGTTATTTAAGACACTTTACCAATTGGAGCCACATAACATATTTGCTTAACCAATAAATTGCCAAGCAAATTGGCATATTAACTTTTCTTTTCTTTCCAACATATACATGTGTATAAACATTTTTTTATTTTTAAAGAAGTAATAAAAGCCATTAAATTACTAGGGAGAAACAGATAGGTATATTAACACTGGAATAAAATGTATTATATGTTAATAATTGGGGATGACTATAAAAAAAAAAAAAAAACTTACACATAAACTTAAAAAAATAAAATAAATGAAAACAATGACTGAATTAAAATCTAAACACATGACAACCATTTGTGGAAATGAAATTTAAATTATTTATAAATTATTATTTTTATTTATAATCCCAATTATTTAAAAATGCAGGCAACTTACAATGCAGTATTAATTGTTATAATTGTCTTCTGCATTTGAAGATAGAACATTATTTTTTTCTGCTTAAAAAAAATAAATTTGAATACAAAATGGATGTGAATGTTCAAATTTAAATATATAAATATTTTTTTTAAATATTAATTAAATGATCAAAAGCTGAAATTTTAAAGCAATCGTTTGAAGGGAAAGAAATAATTTGAATGTAAGAAGATTTAAATTATTTGCTAATTAGACAAATTTTAGCTAAATTTGTGTGTTGCAGTAATATTCAATAATTAATTGTTTTGATAAATAATAATATCGTCATTGAAATCTTGAGCAGCAAATGAATCAATAAATATATATTATTTTTATATCATGATTGCTTGCTGAAAAGTTTGTACCATGGGGTAATAATATGTCATCAATAAAGCCATGAAAGTTTAAAGATTTTACCTGCCCATTTAGGAGAAACTTAAAAACCATCTTTGCTTTAAATAAAATGCCTAAGCAAATCCAAGACAGGATAATTGGAGAACAATATTATTTCTTGACTCAGACAAGAAATTGCTATTTGTCATGGGAATAAAACTTCATCTCCATTCCTAGGAATTTATTTAGCAAATGAACAATTTCCAGTAGACTTTTTGAACTTTAATTAACATAATGGGATAAGAATTGTAATTTTTGTTTTATTATTTTGTCTATGGTAAATTTTATGTATTATTTTCATTTCTACAAATGGCAGCTAATGTGTATAATTTTGGAGAAACTCTGTATGAGAGTAATAAGGGGGAAGATTAGATTTATATATATATATATATATATATTCTATAGCTCTATCCTTCCACTGACGAAAGCAAACCAGCTTGAAATCAGCTGATCTGGAGGTGAGCAAAATGAAAGAGGTAGTTAATTCTGACTCCTTTTGCGTTTATGTAAAAATATTTTACACTTGTTTCGGCGGTTTTGTTAAAGACGCCATCTATTGATCATATATATATATATATAATCTTTAATTGTATAAAGAATAAAAAAAATTACTAGTTTTGACCTTCCCATCTGACTGACTTTTGACAACATATAGGAAATTGTGAGGTAAGAAATTTTAACATTATCTCATTAATTAATCTTACTTTTGTATTACTTTTATAAATCAATGATTTATAATCATTAATTTATCTAGACAACAAAGATTATTTTTTTTGTTGTTGTTATGTTTGTATACATATTTTAAATTAGCCAGCTAAAATCAAAATCACTTATACATATTATGGATTGTACATATTCGTTGTTGTAAATAATTAGTCAAGTACATGAATTTCTAGCATTGGGTTTAAGGCAAGGATTTTATTTTTATTAATATCATTATAGATATTGATGTGGTAGAGATTCATTCTTGACAAAATAAATTACATATATCAGATTTAATTGTTATTCATATTTTATATTTTTTTGTTAATCAATAAATGTTTATATAATTTGTTATTTTAATCTGGTCTCTAACTCATCATTATTTCAATATCCATTACCAGCTTTATAGATCTTCATTATTCACATACCTGGTATAAACATTATTATCTTATTTAGTTTTACACCTACTAATATTATTAATATGATAGAGGAAATGCATATACATATTTAGGTCATTTATTATAACTTTTAATACATATATACTTATACTGCACATACATATTTTTATATATCTTATGCTTAATTGATTTTTGATAATTAATTATCACCTATATAGAGGTGCAATAACTACTATTAGTGTGATCTCCTTCCCTGATAAGAGAGCTCAGGCAATTACTCCCTGAGTTTGAATATTGTGGTATAACGTGGCTAGAAAGGGGTGAGAATTGGATGAACTGACCCAAATTGTATCTAGGTTAATAAAAATAGGTAGAGCTAGTCTATTGGAAGTAGGTACAATCATAGGTTATGTATTGCATTGCATAATCACTTGCATCCTACCCAAAGACCCAAAGTCCGACCATAGTAAGATGCACCCCCCTATCTCTTCTGGAATCTTCCAGCCCGTTACAATATATATATATATCCATTAAATACAGTACTAAAAATAATTTGTAACATCTACAATAATTGGAAGTAAACAATTTTTGAATAAAACAGCAGTCTATGAAATTTGCAAAATTATAAAGAGTATACGTGGAGGATAAAGAAAAATATCTTTCCAATAGATTTTCAAAGAAATTAAGCAATGTTTCTGTTTGTTATGTAAAAAAAACTTGTATTTATGTGATATTTATACAGAAATTACACAAACACTCATACATTAATATCTCATTTACTTCTAGTTTCTGATGGATTTAATTACTATCGCATTTAAGTTTCATTTGCATTAAGCTATATATATTTACATTTATATTCTTTATTTTTAGAAGTGACAAATTATGAAGCTTGTAAGTATAATGATGGTTTGTGTATGCCTTTTAGCTGTCTCAGCAGTTGTAATAAATGCTTGCAGTGGCCCCGATGAAACGGTAATTTTTCAATATTTGATGAAGACACTACTGTGAGATGTATATGTCTTTCTAGCATTTTTAATTTTAAAATATAGCTGTAAATTGTCCGCATGTTATTCGCTTGATTATTGTTTTCTATGCTCTTATTTTATACTATGTTTATTTACTTATAATATTTTTTTCCATTTCTATTTAGTTTTTTGATTTACTTTGTTAATTATTTGGTACTGTATTGTTAGGGATTTTTTAAGTTAAAAAATTTAATCTTTAACATATATAAATAAAATAGTCTTCAGTTTTGCTCAGTTATGGTATTAACATAGAATTAGGTACATTTTGTTTATTTTTTACATATTATTTTAATATCATACTTCAATAATTTACATTCCTTGATAGGATATATTTTGTAATTTAAGTAATATTTTCAATATAAATTTTAAATCAGTAAAAGAATTTTAGCAACTGATGATCTCTTTAACTATTATATATATATATACATATATATATATATTGTAACCACCCGCGACCGTGTCAACCACCACTACCTTCGCTACTCCTTGCTTGACGATTCTTTTTTTTGTTGGCACCCGCTGTGTTCTTCCGTCCGGGGATTACATGATGTTCTGTGATGATAATTTCTAACACCTATACACGTACGCTTTATTTATTTTATACATAGATTCGAATCGAATCCCAGTAATAGGCGCCAGGAGAACTTTTAGAAGAGTCCACCACGTATGTGCATAAGCCCACTCAATTATATCACAAAACATGCCCGTGCCTCGCTCCAGTCGGAAACATGAAACGAACACAGCCACAATTACCCTTCACACTACCTCCGTTATTATAATCATAGAAAGGCCCGCCCTACATCCCACAGAACAAATTAATCCAACTTAACTTTAGTCAAAAAAACATCACGACATAAGCATAAAATCAATAAAATCCCACCCCCAAAATATCAACTACATTCATTTTCATACAAATAAATTTACGCTAAAGCATTCATTCCGACATATATAAATTTATGTTGAAATTCCAAGCAATTAAATAACAAAAAAAAATTAGCTACATAAATATTTATTTAATCTGTTTAATAATGATTAACGCAGGTATGTGATCGGCAAGCCGAGACAATTAACGGTAAACTTCAAATTACTTTGCACATATTATTTCAGACTGTTGATCAGTCGGCAAATTTATTAGGTAAAAAATTCTCGAACTGTTCATAAATGGTTAATATTAATTATACTGTTTTAGATTAATGTCTTTCTAATAATTCTGGATATAAAAGTTATTTCTTTAAGTGCACAATTGAATATAACAAATTTTACGATAGCTACCTGTGAAATGTAGAACGACTGTAATGGGATCCTGAGCGAAGATTATTCTTTAATGATGTATTCCGGCGATTTGCGCGGTCTCCAAGCGAGCGTGGTCCTAATATGAGGTTCTCCGGTGGTATGAGCATCTTGATGGCAATCAGCTGGACTGGACGCGGAGGTCCGGCGGTCAAGCCGCGAATTCTATATTCAGCAACGCATGGCAGTTAGATTCATAACGTCTAATAAAATCAAGTCTCTTAATAATCTCTCCAAAAAAAAGCACAAACTGTCTCTGAAAACGCTGTTCGGCCTTTTTGATCTTTGCCTTCACGCCCTCACACCTTGAATTTTTCTCCTCCAATCAATCCCATGCACCTGTGAGTCCCTTTATTTGATAAGTCCATCGCGTGTCAGCTCAACTCCGAGATTTCTGGGATTGTTGACATTAGTTTGGAATTTAACCGTTTTTCTTAGGTATTGTTTCTCTGGGGACAGAAATCTGAGTCGTATAATAGCGGTGTACACTTTCTCACACCTCTGTTTCTAATTTTGGCTTGTTTTATCTCGGCGTACCAGCACATATCCTGCCTATTGTTTCAATTTCTACTTTTACATTTACTAATTACGTTTGTACAAATTAATCTTAGATTGCTCGGAATTTCAGAACATATTGCTAATTAATTTAAATTATTTTATAAAAGTTAAACTTGCATTCAATCATTCTTCTTTAATTGATCAAAAATAAATAACAAAAAACTACAACGACGGATTATAGATTTATTCTTAGCACACACACACAAAATAATAAAATAACAACAATTTTTACTCTTTTTTTCAATAAATCTGACAGGTACTCTTATATAGCTGCGATCGGCTTTTAGAAACGGCTGTTCTTCGCTTATTATTAAAGCAAGACCGCTTTTATAAAAGTTTTGTCCCTGTCAGTTATTTCGTCAATTGATTATAGTTGAATCTGCCCCCATACGCCTGGGTTTGAATACCATGTAACGCTATTCCGTTACATATCTCCCCGCCCGGTGTAGAGTAAAATCCGATGTTGCGGGTTTTAGCTCTGAGAAGGAGTGAAGTTATTCGGCCCTCTTCAGTGCCCTGGCATTGAATGTTCCCTTCCCTTAATCATTCATTTTTTTTTCTTTTTGTGCAGCGTCCAACGGATCGCCCCCACGTCCTCCTTTCCTTTGTGCGATACGGGTCACATTATGGCGGCTTTCCCATCCGTTCATCTGCGGCTCCGCCTTCCCTTAAAATTTGGATCCGGTGCTCTGCAGTCAGACTTCCCTTTACAACGACTATTAACGGAGAAAAGACAATAAAACTATTTGGTAATCTAGGGTATGTCACGATTGACGACAATGGCCAATTGGTTCCGTGCATCCCTGACAGGAGGTATGGGGATGGACCTTTCCGAAGTCCCCGATACAGAACATGATCGATCTCGATCTACGATTTTTGAAAGTCTGGACCGCCCAGCAATAACAACGTTTGGGAAGTGAGCTAGCACGAACTCTAACGAAATGTTTTACATGATTCTCTGCACTTAGGTTGTGCCCGTCATGTGCCAGCCGTCTCCCGGACTTACAAGGTACTCCCAGGTCGACCCACCAACACGTTGGCTCTATAGGCTATAGGCTGCTTTGCGAGCATTTGATCTGTTTGTTTTTCTATGTTATACCCAAGGCTGGGGTTGGTCATCCCCCCTTTTCCCTCCGTTTTTTTTTTCCTTTCCAATATCATATTCCGATTCTTGTCATAGGTCATACCCGGTTCGTGGCATCTATTTCCCATTCGAATTCCCTTTAACATTTGTCCTTCTGATATCCCTAGTCGTAAACTAATTTTCCCTCCGTCCTATGGGTTAGTATCGGTCCGGTGGTACTCGTTTTCTGGGTTGTTCATTCTTGTACCCCTCCATCGTCCCTCCTGTTCCCTCTTCTAGTTCAAATTTTGCGACCATCTCCCCCATTTCATGGATCCCTTTGCAATCGCTTCCCAGCATCATGTGTCTGAGGGTGGTCGGCATATTGTGTCTTATTATGGAGATGATCTGCATCTCTGTCATAGGGTATGCAGGCAATTGTTGAAGGCTCGCCACCTGCCTATAATAAAATTGAGTGGCCGTCTCATTGGGCCTTCCCCCATATTTCTCCCGGGTGATTCGAAAATACATCCCCTCCTGGCGTGCCGTGTTCCAGAAACACCGTAAGACTTCTTCCTTGTACTCCTCATATGACCGGGGTTTAAACTCCAGCGTCCTCCACCAGTCTCTCGCTGGACCCTGTAGGTAGCCGCTGGCAATATTTACTCGGTCAGGTTCTCTCTCCATAGGTTCTCGAAACAGATTCCTGACACTTTCGAGGTGGTCCATCGGGTTTTCGTTCATCCCGGCCCGGAATATCTCTATCTTCATCTGTCTCTCCGCCCATACATGACTTGTGTCCCGTGGCGACATCTGCCTTTCCCATCTCTTCTCCATCTCTTCCATCCTTCTACTCATATTCCCATGCCCCAGGTCTGCTTCAATCCTTTGGATCCTCTGTCCCCACTCTCCCATTGTCTCACGGACTTCGTCCTGGTGTTGTCTAATTTCATGACACACCTCCTCCGTCTGCCTGATGGCTTCCTTCATCACATCTTGATGTCTCTCACCCTTTCCTACGTCATCCGTTAGGACCTCAACCTTCTCCTTTAGCTCACTCAGGTCTGCCTTCGTCCTATCCGTCTCCATCGCATTCTGATTTATCTCTTCCTTAACTTGGGTTAAACTACTCTCTTCCCCTTTGTTCTCTTCTGGCTTCCTTTCCTTTCCCCCGAGTAGTTGCCTTATCTCCTCTTTGAACTCTTCCCTCTCTCTTCTCCGCTCTTCTCTATCTTCCCTCATTTCGGCCATCATTTGCGTCATCATTCTTATTAAGATTTTAATATCCCCTTCCTTCTGCGTGTCCTGTTTTTTAAATTGGATGGGACTCTCTCCCGTCTGTTCCCACATGCTTTCATTTGTATTGTCTTCCATTGATTAATATTTAGTTTATCTTTGGCTATAATAATCCACGACTCGTCACCTACTACTCCGCGGGTCCCCCTGACTGTTTTATCCTATCCTTCGATGCTCATTGCCCTTCAAAATTCCCACAGCTCCTATCCTTCCTTCAATTTGGTTCCTCACGCTCAGATTATCCCAGGTCCCACTGTTCCCTTCATTTATATACGGTAGCCCTCGGTTATATTCACGGTTATACTTTACTTAACTCTTATATATATATTTTTTTTTTCTGTGGTCATCTACATATCCGTGTTGTTTATACGCAACGTCCCTTTTATTTTTTAAGTAACACGAAAACTAACAAGATCCCAGATACAGTTCGTTCCCCTTTCAAGAATACACTAATATCAATGATTTTCCTTTCCTTCTTTTTTTTTTCGATTAAAATTATTTGCAGTTGTCTTATTAGTATAGAAATTAATTTACGAGTTGCTTCCTTTGATACACGATATTTCCTCCATGGAATCCCGCTATTCCACAGCTTTCTACAAATATCAGTTATATCCGGCCGCTTGATTATTTTGTTAATACTACAAGAACTAAATCCCCTTCCCACTCTCTCAAGCAATATTTACTAGTTTTTTTTTTTTCCACGATAATTCCGAAAATTTTCCCCCTGCTTTAGTAGACAATTTGTTCCGTTATTTCGAGCGCCCTCTTTTTAGATTTGCTTTCGTTGTTATTAACGTCAGCTGTACTCACGTCGGTTCTGCCCTTTGAAACAACAGTTTCGCCGCACGTTGACGCGCCAAATGTAACCGCCCGCGACCGTGTCAACCACCACTACCTTCGCTACTCCTTGCTTGACGATTCTTTTTTTTGTTGGCACCCGCTGTGTTCTTCCGTCCGGGGATTACATGATGTTCTGTGATGATAATTTCTAACACCTATACACGTACGCTTTATTTATTTTATACATAGATTCGAATCGAATCCCAGCAATAGGCGCCAGGAGAACTTTTAGAAGAGTCCACCACGTATGTGCATAAGCCCACTCAATTATATCACAAAACATGCCCGTGCCTCGCTCCAGTCGGAAACATGAAACGAACACAGCCACAATTACCCTTCACACTACCTCCGTTATTATAATCATAGAAAGGCCCGCCCTACATCCCACAGAACAAATTAATCCAACTTAACTTTAGTCAAAAAAACATCACGACATAAGCATAAAATCAATAAAATCCCACCCCCAAAATATCAACTACATTCATTTTCATACAAATAAATTTACGCTAAAGCATTCATTCCGACATATATAAATTTATGTTGAAATTCCAAGCAATTAAATAACAAAAAAAATTAGCTACATAAATATTTATTTAATCTGTTTAATAATGATTAACGCAGGTATGTGATCGGCAAGCCGAGACAATTAACGGTAAACTTCAAATTACTTTGCACATATTATTTCAGACTGTTGATCAGTCGGCAAATTTATTAGGTAAAAATTCTCGAACTGTTCATAAATGGTTAATATTAATTATACTGTTTTAGATTAATGTCTTTCTAATAATTCTGGATATAAAAGTTATTTCTTTAAGTGCACAATTGAATATAACAAATTTTACGATAGCTACCTGTGAAATGTAGAACGACTGTAATGGGATCCTGAGCGAAGATTATTCTTTAATGATGTATTCCGGCGATTTGCGCGGTCTCCAAGCGAGCGTGGTCCTAATATGAGGTTCTCCGGTGGTATGAGCATCTTGATGGCAATCAGCTGGACTGGACGCGGAGGTCCGGCGGTCAAGCCACGAATTCTATATTCAGCAACGCATGGCAGTTAGATTCATAATGTCTAATAAAATCAAGTCTCTTAATAATCTCTCCAAAAAAAAGCACAAACTGTCTCTGAAAACGCTGTTCGGCCTTTTTGATCTTTGCCTTCACGCCCTCACACCTTGAATTTTTCTCCTCCAATCAATCCCATGCACCTGTGAGTCCCTTTATTTGATAAGTCCATCGCGTGTCAGCTCAACTCCAAGATTTCTGGGATTGTTGACATTAGTTTGGAATTTAACCGTTTTTCTTAGGTATTGTTTCTCTGGGGACAGAAATCTGAGTCGTACAATAGCGGTGTACACTTTCTCACACCTCTGTTTCTAATTTTGGCTTGTTTTATCTCGGCGTACCAGCACATATCCTGCCTATTGTTTCAATTTCTACTTTTACATTTACTAATTACGTTTGTACAAATTAATCTTAGATTGCTCGGAATTTCAGAACATATTGCTAATTAATTTAAATTATTTTATAAAAGTTAAACTTGCATTCAATCATTCTTCTTTAATTGATCAAAAATAAATAACAAAAAACTACAACGACGGATTATAGATTTATTCTTAGCGCACACACACAAAATAATAAAATAACAACAATTTTTACTCTTTTTTTCAATAAATCTGACAGGTACTCTTATATAGCTGCGATCGGCTTTTAGAAACGGCTGTTCCTCGCTTATTATTAAAGCAAGACCGCTTTTATAAAAGTTTTGTCCCTGTCAGTTATTTCGTCAATTGATTATAGTTGAATCTGCCCCCATACGCCTGGGTTTGAATACCATGT